>JAOPUL010003242.1:19887350-19897922 GCA_027564515.1 Octopus rubescens | reverse complement strand
ACATATATATACATACATATATATACATATATATACATACATATATATATATATATATATATATATATACATATATATACATACATATATACATACATATATATATATATATATACATTACATATATAAAATTTTCAGGATCCAATATAATCAAGGTATTTAAATAACAAAAGCACCAAGGTAGAGTCAGGAATAGTGCACCTGTGCACTAACCGTGTGTGTGTGTGTGTGTGTGTGTGTATGTGTGTGTAAAATTTGATTTCATAAACAGGCAAAACAGAACTAAATGCATAAAGGAGAGATTTTATAGTTCTGGTAGGCAAGGTAACTGAAAGGCCTAGAGACTCCATGCTTATCGGATTTGATGAGCTGCATTGGCATGGCTCATTAAGCCATTTCCTCAGTTAATGATTTTAGCACATCTGTTGTGGGTATTGAAGAAGTGAGTTTGATTCCTATATATATATATATATATATATATACATTCATATATACATTCATATATATATATATATATAAAATTAGTGTTTTTAATGATTTAAGAATTATGGTAGTACTCTACAACTGGTTCGATTTTGTATTCAAAGAATACAAACATTATTGAAATAAATTTTGATTTCACCTTTATTCAATATTGTTGTCAGAAAACTTAGTCTCATCAGCACGCATGCACACACACACACACACACACACACACACACACACACACGTATACACATACACATGCACATACACAAAAAATGTTTTCAAAAATAATTATGTTCACTTAAAACCTAAATATCATTATGTTCTATTTGTATAATTATAACTGTTTTGTTAAAGCCCTTTACTCCCTGTGGAGCACCGGTCATCGGCAACTTTTCTTCACTGTTCTCGACTCTGGGGTAATCTTTTCTGCTTCTCTCTAGTTGGAACCCTGCTTTTCCAGCTCTGCTTGAACCGACAGGTTCCCAGCTGATAAGAGAGTCTTCCTCTCCCATGTCCTGTCAGTTTTGAATTGTCATCGATGCTTTTGTAACTCTCCATTTTTTTTTTTTTTCTAAGTAGGGGTGCTGGCCCTTACAGAAACCCATTTTTACCTCAGATAAAGAGGTGGTCCATATTAGTCTGGCCTCTGTCCTTTAGCTTGTGCCTCACTGGCACAGCCCTCAGAGTCATTGAGGCACATGAGCCACCACACCGCAGCAAGGACTGGACCTCGTAGGGGATAATTATAATTACATGAGGCTAATCCATGAAGTTCTTTGTGATTCTAATTCTATTAAATTTCAATGTATAATTTACATGATAGCTTTCTTATTGTAACAATTTTACCAACAATTATGATATGGTTAGTGCCTTAATTAATCCTCAACGTCGTTCTTTATAGTCATTTTTATCAGTTTATATGTATATATATTTTTTTAAATACTACATTGCGTGTGTATGTATGCCTGTGTGTATTTGTAGCTGGTATGAATATATATAGATATATCAAAGCATCTGCAAATACATGTATATATTTGTTTGTAAATTTATGTATTTATATCTCTAAATACATATATTCATATGTCTTTACCCCAGTTATTATGTTAAGTTATTATGCCATCCAGTGTTCATATTTTCTTTTCTCATTCGATGATCTGGCAGTAACAAACAGATAGGCTGATGTGATCTAATAAAACTGGTACATGTCCAGAGTTGTTCTTCTACTGCCAAAGATTAGACTCATCACTGCATTCTACTTTTAATTAATTTAAAATTTTGAGATTGATTCCTCTGTATCTCTGGACCAGAATTAATTATAACTATAATGGGTTTTTTTTCTCTTATCACTACGGGTGAAATATAAATTAATTAAAATTTCTTAGCTCATTATATGTATGTATGTTAGCACATACTTTAATATACATATACGTTTGTAATATCGATATCTATGTACATGTCTCCATAAGAACTTATGAGTCTAGGCTTTTATCTCCAAATTAAGTAGCATTAAGTAGATACACAAAATATCTATCCTGATTAAGGATCTTTTCCAAAACAACTGGATGAACTCAAGTGCACAGAGTAAAGTACTACCTAGAGACAGAATTGAACTCCTAAACCACAAGTTTAGCCACTTGACCATTTTGCTTCAGTCTTTGTATTTCTTAGTGCATGCATGAATATGTACATGTTTCTATCTGTATATGTGAGTACATGATGTGCGTGTGTTGTGAGTGGATATATATATGTCTGTATTTATGCATGTATGTATGCATATACTTAAACATAATATATTTCTAATACATATATATGCACAAACACACAGGTGTAATTATAATATTATGCAGCTAGTGCAACTTCAACAATCTAAAATAAGTTCCAGTATGCTGTACAGTTGTGCAAGATATTAAATGCATATTATCTTAATGTTTAGAAAGCAATACTCTGAAGTTTCCTATAGAAAAAAAAAAATTTAGTTAATATTTTCGGCTGTGCCCATATTTTAGGATAGCTGAGTTATATACACTTTCTCCATGACTATTATCTACTGGTAATGGATAACGGTTGAAACAGTTCTTGAGAATAGGTTGAAGAAGGTGAGTCAAGTAAGGACAAGTGTTTTGGAATGTATACATTCTTTTATTGGTAACCATTCTAAACTGACTAATATGGATTATTTATGTGTGTGTATATATGTGTGTGTGTGTGTGTGTGCACACATGTATAGTATATATAAAACATGTGTGTACTTGAAACAAAAACAATATGAAGTAGAAGAAATTACTCTCCTGGTGGTTTTCTCTTGGTTTATTTAGTGTGTGTGTGTATATGTATATATACATATATATATATATATATGTATGTATATATGTGTGTGTATATATATATATGTGTGTATGTATATATATATATATATGTATATATATACATATATATACATATATATATATGTATGTATGTGTGTGTCTATATATATATGTATATATATACATATATATATATATATATATAGGACAACATTACCTATTGTGTCCTTTCTAACTTTTTAAGAAAGGTCAAAGCTTATAAAATAATGAAAGATGGTGCTGGCACGGCTGAATGGTAAAGAATTTCATTTTGCAATCATGAGGTCCTTTTACCATTCCCTCAGAAAAGGTTGACGACGGAAACTGTTTGGAAGCCCGTTAGATGGACTGCAGTGGTAATTTGAAAGGTCAGCCTTGTCACACACTGTCACATTGATTCTCCATGAGAATTAGATTAAGAGTATTCGTGTTTGTGGAATACTCGGCCACTTAGGAATTCAATGAGTAGGTCATTCTGTTGAAATACTCAAAACTGAAACCAGTGGAAATTCATTTATATTTATGGAAAAAAAAAAATTAAAATAAAAAAAAATTGTAAAATAACTTTTAACAAACATAGTATAAAAAAAAAGACTGAAATTTATAAAATAGTGAAATGTGAAGTTAATCTCATATTTCACTGCCCTCCTTGTTACACATGAACAATAATTAATTCATTTCTTTAAAATTCTATTTGCTATATCAATATTGTCAGTTTAGACTGATGAGCAAAAGTGATAAAGAAGTGTTTCGTTTTTGTATTTGGCTTGTGAGTTTCTTGATGTGAACTTAGGCGTTGAAATGGATTTTGTTTTGTTTTATCTTGAGAGAATCATTATACCAATAATAAATACAGTGATAAATGACCCCAAAAGGACTTTGACAAATACAGCTGATTGGTTAATTGACCAAATGATTAATATCAAATACTCAGTTAGTGAATAGGTTAAATGCTAACTAATTGACTAATAATAATAAATGATGTGAAATAGAACCAGTGTGTGTGTATTATTGGTATAATGACCCTCCCAAGATACAACAAGATAAAGAAGTAAATGGAGATGGAGACAGGAAGTAGGAGTGGAAGTAGCTACAGTGAATAAAAGCTGTAGAGAGTAAACTGGGTTTGGATTGAAATGGTTGTTCAAAATGAACAAATAAAAGCAATATTTTTATTAAAATATATTAAATTTGGAATTTTTAAGATTTTACTTTCATTTTAGATTAATCCAAAAGGTTGTTTAGAGTTTTGATTTTATATATATATATATATATATATATATATATATATAAACTTGTAAGATATGTATGTATGCCCTTTAAATTAATTTCCAAATTGAACAAGACTCTCCTAATAAAGAGACAAGATCCTTTGTTAACATTCAAATTATATAACTTAAAATAATATGATGTTTATTTTGTTTTATGAATCTGCTGTCTGTCTTGTATTGCTCCACTAATTGGTCAGATTGGAAAAATTTAGATCAGATGTTTTTAATCTTTCTCTGAAATATTATTGAAGCTTATTCCATAAATATTTAATGAAATAACAAAATTCATCAATATTATAGGTGTGTATTTAATAATCAAAGTACAATACCCGTAGTTTCTATCCAAGACATTTTACTTTTCTTTGACAGAAATTATTGGAATAGCACCTGTTAGACTATTGTGTGAAAGAAGAACTTGTTTTTATTTTTATTCCAGAAAATACTATTTGTTTTACTTGTCTGTGCAGGAAGTCTTAACTAGATTATTTCAACAAAACTTTTAACACAAAATATGTTTATATAAAGGCTCATTTGTGTCAGATATCCTTCTGTTAACATGATTCTTTTTTGGATAACATTTAAATGGTTTTTGGTATAACACCATGACATTTAGAAAGCTCACTCTTTGACATTCTTAGCTGCTGATACTGTGTATTGCAGCTCTTACGTTATTTCTACACAACTTACATTCATCATTAGAATTTAGTGGTGTACTGGTGTCTTTATCTTAAGCAGTGATGAAGTATTTAGTACCTATTTGTTGATCTTGTATAGCAAAGTTGTATCTTTCACAGTATGAGTGATATAGCAATTATTCAACTTACTCACTATTTACTATTTGTGCAGGCTTGTACATAGTCCACATTTCCTTTTGAATATGTGTATGTGTCTACCAAGATATAGACACACAGCATCCTTATGGTTACATGAGATATCATTGTAGTCTCAGTTTTCTTTTGTTTTGTTTTTTCAAGTTCACTTTTAATTTGCATGATATTTCTTCCTTCACCAATGAATATTTCTTTGCCTAACCTTAGACATCCTTGACTTTTAGATATAGTTTGTCTCTATTTTGAGATTATTGGTGATTATCAGTACATTCCTTATATTCCAGTCAATAGAAGTGATTTTCTTGAGCAACTTGTCAAGTATCTAAAAATTTATTATACCTTTCTGAAATTGAAATCTTTTATAATATTCTATACTTAAACTTATTTTATTTACTTATAATATTGTAGCATATATATTCATCTATTCTAAGATATTTTTAGATTCCATCATCTAAATCTAAAGACATAAATGGGTTATTGGGAAAAGCATTTGTTTTTCAGCCCCATTGATGTTAGTAGTATTAAGAAAAGTGTAGGTAACAAGCTTTCTTCACTATTTTAAAGACCCAACAATGAATTAAATTTCCTTTATAGATAAACAAAGGATTAAGTAACAGGGAGTAGGGAGGGACCTTAGTTTATTCTTCTATGGTATTCAGTAATTCAGTGATAAAAATGTTATCAGAATTGTTATAATTCTTCAGCAGCAGGAACTTAAGATTATGGTCCTCACACATAGTGCAACAATTCTAAAAGTGAATGACGAATTGAATACAAAAAAAAAGATACTTAAATATGTATACACATGCATGCACTCATGCCAAGTATGTATCTATCAATCTCTCTCTCTTTCTCTCTCTCTCTCTCTCTCTATATATATATATATATATAGAGAGAGAGAGAGAGAGATCCCATTGTCATTGTCATCGTTTTACATCAACTTTCCATAATGGATGGGTTGAATAGGTTGTTGCTGCAGTCAGAGTCAGCATATATTCAAAGATATTGTTCACCTAGATGGGTTAGAAGATTGCGTCTCACTTGTGTAGAGTCAGAAGAAACTGATGGTGGTCTGTGTCAGCAAAAAAAATAAATATATATATATATATATACAGTGAAGTTCATGAGTTTGGCTAAGTTCACATGACATGGGAGAAAAAGAGGAACCTGATGTCTTAGGACCAAACCTTCATCTGAAAGAAAAGAACATTTTCAACCTTCTATTTCCCCTTTTTCTCGCCCTCTCTTTGACTCTGTCTCTCCCTTTCACCGTATATATGCATACATATATATATATATATATTATGTATATATACATAAATACATACACAGATATATGCATACACGCACAAACACACACACACACATATATATATATATAAATATATATATATATATAAATTTTCGGTTGATCCATTGAGAAGCAATAAATTACAGAACTCAATATGTAAATGTAGAGTATTCTTTAATACATTATAACTCAAAGGCTCATAATTTCTAGTACTCTGAGTTTCACATTTCCACTCTTTAAATTAGTACTCCAAGTCTGTTTTCTCTTGAATTACCTGTTGTTTGAATATATTTTGAAATATTATATGAAGGTTATCACAAGCAAACAAAATGCCTCTTCTAATATAAAAAAAAAATTAATGAAGTATTTTATAAAAAGATAAACATATAATGGTTGTCAATTGTTTTGGTTTATTATAACAATCTCAGAATTCCTAGATAACTTGGACAATAATGCTTTAAGCATTCTCAAGGACTTCTATTTAATATTTCTAAGAGCTCTTCCAATATAATATATTAATCTAGCAACTTAAGCGGTTTATTTTTCAATTATTTTTTTTAACTATTTTCAATAATTAACCTTTAATATTTCAGAATTAGTTGTAATTGAAATAATAATTTCATTGAAAATAAAATTTAATAACAACAATTAATATACAAATATAAAATCTCAAGATTATTAATCTTTATTAATTGCCTAGTTTACTACTCAAACATTGGCTATAAATTATTTTATATTAAACTTTATTTTTTTTAAAATTAAAGCTTTTTACATTGAATGAGTTGATAAAGTTACATCTTAAATTTCATAGAATGCAAGTGTTATATAGATTTATAGTTTATCATAATAGATTTTATATTTCAAAGTATTTTCTTTTTTTTATTTTAATAGCAAAAAGACAAATTAACTGAAATGTATATTATTTCCCGCTCTTACCATGTAATCCCTTCAAGAGTTAACATTGTTTCAGATTTAGACTTAACCTATAAAATTACTATTTGCTCAAACAGCTATGCAATATTTTCTTGGTATATTCATTAATGTATTTTGTGATGATAAACACACTAATTGAAAAGCTATATATCAAATACTTTCATATAATACCAAGCTTATTTGATTAATTATTTAACAAGTGTACTATCAAATATTTCAAAATATTCTAGTTAATAATTTATATTAAGCTAGTTAAACATTATTCTAAATTAAATATTTTGTTTGGAATTGGAATCCAGATTGATGATGTGTATACATGTATGTATACAGGTTCACACACACATATAATATAATGTTAAATAATTTTTTTAAAATACTTTTTTATGTGCAAACAGGATGTATTAGAAAATTTACTTTAAATATAATGTAAGGCTACAGCTCATAATGACTACCCCATGGAGAGTGAAGAAATGTCAATAAATTTTGTTATTGTCAATGCACATAAAAAAAACCCCAAGATTTCCCTGATATCTTTCATGGATAGCCGCCACTCTTCAACAGACAAACACTCATCACCCCCTCCACTTGCAAAGAGAACTTCATAATATTTCCTATTTAAATCATTCACAAACTAGTACTTAGCTATAACAGCTAGACTAATTTGCATACTGTACATTAACAGTATAAGTGTTTCATAAACATATTTAGGCACAAATGGTGTGTAGTAGAATATCTACATTGAATTTTTATGTAGTCACACAATATGTAACTTTCAGACTGTGCAAAGAAAAACAAGATGCATTCGCATTTACACAGCCTACATATTACGAACTGTAAACTAAATATATTTAACTTAACTTAGACTTTCTAACCATTTGTAACTGATATAAAAACAACATTCACCCAGAAAGTGGCCTACATGATCAACAAATACCTCAAAGAAGGCATTCAACAAAATCACTCCAAGTCCTGATGGAGCCATGGAAGTGACTGCATGACAGAATATGATGGTCCTTGATTCTGCCACCCACCATGCATGCAATGCCAGCCACTAAGCTGCTAGCCATTCACCACTCACTCACAATGACAGCTTAAGCCACAAACTCAGTCCAGAATGCTCAAATTAGGAGAACTGGGAGGCTATATGATGTTGGAACTCACTCACGTGATCAAACAGTTATCACAGGCCTTTTCAAACATGGACTACCTTCTCCTCACGACATAAGAATTGTACATGATGTGTATGAGGTACTTGTGTACCACACATCTCATAGTGAGCTTGAGTTGCTTGGAGAAGCCCTCATCAATCTGCAAGAATTGTCAGTGAATATTGTGCTGGACTTGCTATACAAACTCAGACAGTCAAACATCTGATAGTTAAAATATTTCTTTCACTTGGACATGGATCACACATCAGTGCTAGAGGACTCCAGCTAATTGCTGACCTTGAACACAAAGCTGCCAGCCTCCAATCTTCTGTGATAGACAGGTAAAATGTGTGTGTGTACATGTATGTAACTTAAACAATCTGAGTCGAAAAAACAGGCACTGCACTCATACATTAGGTAATAGAGTATTTTATTATTAATAAAATATAGATATGTCTGCATGTGTTCATATAGATAGTTATATATGCTGTGTAAATACACATTCATATATGTATGTGTATATATATATATACATATATATATACACACCCAAACGTGTGTGTGTGTGCATGTTATATATATAAACATATATGTGGATATATAAATGTCTATGTAAATGGATAATAGATCATGAAAAACTTCAGCAACAATGTTGATGTTTTGGGCAGAAACATGCAACAGGAAATTGAAAACATATCAAAGCTTAAAGGAATACCAGGAAACAGATTCCTGGCACGACATGGAAAAGTGCATTTTAGTTTTAACCACTTAAAGAAGTTATGCATATATGCTTATGCACAGACATTGGCACACACACACACACACATATATATATATATATATTTATATATAATCATAGATATATACACATATATTATATATAGATGTATCATCAGTATTTTGATGTCCACTTGTTCATACCTACATGGGTCAGACAGAATTAGATAAAGCAAAATTCCTATGGCTGCATACCCTTCCTGTTACCAACTCTTACCAAGCAAGGTAATATTTTTATATCATCAGACATGTTTTCAGGACAGATTGGATAGAATTACACTGCATGCATGGTAGTGACACTTGTTTACGTTATATATATATATATTAATATTAATTAGTTTATATATATATATATGAAGGGTTTCCATGTGCGAAGACCACTCACAAGTTTTGTCTTTGATGAAGATTGTTTATGAATTGGCTATTTAAAAAATTCTCCTTCCAACCTACAATAAATACAAACACTGCTTCACAAAAAATAATATAAACAACCAATGAAAAGGCCAGAAAAACATCACCCTATCAATAAATATGAAAAGCAAACCAGTGAACAAACACAAATACTAGACTACACATGCAACAAAGAATATAAATACACTCTCATTACCTAGTTGTAATAGTTATTGCCCGAAGATTGCAGTGGCATGAAACTTGAGTCATAAGACAAACTCACAGTTTTAGTTATAAAATAATTTATGTAATAAATATAGGCGAAGGCATAGCTGTGTGAAAAATTCTGCTTCACAACCAAGTGGTTTTCAGTTAAGTCCCACTCTACCTCAACTTCAGCAAGTGTCTTCTACTATCACCCTTTGTTGACCAAAGCCTTGTGAATGGTAGACAAAAACTGAAAAAGACTCATGTTTATATATGTGTATATATATATATATATATGTGTGTGTGTGTGTATATGAGTACCCATGTATTGACATCACACAATGGTTGTAAACAAGAGTTGTCATTATACAAGTGACAGTTTCTTACCAGTCTTCTTTGAAAAAGATGTCTGGCCATGGGGAAATATTACTTTACTTAGAAAAAATTGAGGGTTGGCAACAGAATGGGCATCCAGGCATAGAGAATCTGCCTTAGCAAATTCTGTTGGAAAAAGCATGGAAAAGTAGATGTTAAATGATGATGATCATCATATATATATATACACATATATACATACATATGTGTGTGTGTGTGTAAAAAATGTATGCATGTATACATATATATGTTTATAAATATGTAAATGTATATATATATATAAGCATATATATATATAATATATATACATACATACGTGTGTATGTGTCTCCTCGTCTTGACATTGTAGGATAGTTATAAATGAACATCATGGTCACGCAAGCAGAATCCCTTATTTTCAGTCTTCCATGAAAACTTGTCTGATCATAGGGAAATATTGCCTTGTTTGAAACAGGTGAAGGTTGGTGACATGAAGGGCAACCAGCTGTAAAGACATGGAAAATTGAATGTTAAAACGATGTTGATTATGATGATGAC
>JAOPUL010003242.1:19216212-19232792 GCA_027564515.1 Octopus rubescens | reverse complement strand
AATTTTCTCATAGCCCACTTAACTATTTCCCTTGGAACCCGGTCAAATGCCTTTTCTAGATCAACAAAGGCAAAGTAAAGCTTTTTCTTCTTTTCAAGATATCTTTCTTGTAGTTGGCATGCTATAAATATAGCATCCATGGTGCCTTTGCCAGGCATGAAACCAAAGCATCCATGGTGCCTTTGCCAGGCATGAAACGTTCTAGGAAATTTTTTACCCATAACTCTACTAAACACAGAATTTTAAATTTTGGCCAAGGTGTTAGCAAAAAGGTTGGCGCCCCTCATCGGTAGTCTGGCCAGGGAAGTGCAAACATGCACAATCCCGAACATGTTTATCCACAACTTCCACTTTATGTGATACATCATAGAGAGGGTTGGGACTAATGCTGGCTTTGGTAGAGCTCTGATCAATTTGGATCCGTCAAAAGCATTCAATAGGGTTGACCATTGCTACTTGGAAGCCATCCTGAAAGCGGTCGGTTTTGGACCAGTTTTCAGAGGCTGGATTGCTGCAATGCACAGAAGCACCTGTTCAGTGGTCAAAGTAAATGGCCACCTATCGGAGCCATTTAGCATCACTTGTTCAGTCCATCAGGGCTGCCCACTGTCACCTCTTCTGTATGTATTGGCTCTTGAGCCACTGTTGCAGAAGTTGGAACAGTTAAGGGGCAACCTTCTCAAACTGGGACACGGAAGGGCAGTGGCAGTGTACACGGACAATGTCACTTCCAAAGTGGAGACGGTTGGCACCATTCTAAAGGAAATAGAGTCACTTGCTGGGGCTAAAATCAATGCCAACAAGTTAGTGAGCTTGTAGTTGGGCACCTGGAGAGGCAGATTGATGCCATCGGACGCTGGACCAATGGACCAGTTAAACTGCTCGGGGTTTGGTTTGGTCCCGACCTCTAGGTGGATAAGAACTGGAGTGAGGTGACGAACAGGGTGGCCAGTCTTACCCAGAAATGGGCTGAAAGAAAGCTGTCCCTGAAAGATCAGGCAAGGATGGCAAATGCCTACATCGCCTCCGTTATCATTTATCGTCTTACCGTCGTGCCTTGCCCCAGTTACTGCTTGACTAGGTTAGAGTGTCTCTTATTTTATTTCTTGTGGAAGGGACGTGTTCCAATGGTCAGGAAATCAGTCTGCTGCCAACACCATCTGAGTGGTGGATTAGGCATGGCGTGGCTTCTAATGCGCAGACACGTGCTCAGGTTGCGCTACCTGCAACGATTTCTGGATGGTGAGCATGTGTGGGCTCCGTTTGTGAGGCACGTCTTTCCACAGTTCATCTCCTTGATGGAGCTGCAATCCTGGGTGAAGAAAAGGGCCAAGATTTATTTTGTCTTGGCACAGTTGCATGCTGTCTCTCCACCTCTGTTAGCCACTCTGCACTTTCTTTATCTCTCACCAGCCTCTTCCAAAGTTCACCTCAAAATACTTTACTTTCTTCCACATCAGGAATCAAATCCTGATGTTGTTCCCTTCTATTTCCTCAAAAAGACACTGTCTATTTTGATTGAAACAATCTATTCTCTTCAAAACCTTTGCATCTAACATCACATCTTTTCAATTTGGCCTTTAATTCTGTCACCTTTTGTGATAATTCTTCCTGTACTGTTTGCTTTCCCCTCACTTCTAACCTGTACTGTCCATTCAATTTTCTGATTACAACCTCATTCTTGAGTTCTCCTTTCATTATCCTATTCAATTGCCCTAGTTCTTTCTGTGTCTTTTCCAACTTCATTTGTATTCTCTTCTTCCAGTTTGTTTCTTTCTTTTCATTTCTTCAACAATTTTCCGCTTGTATCCTATTATATCAGCTACAGCATTAGCAACAGGTACGATTAGCTGGTTTGTTTCACTAATGTTTCGTTTTCACCAAACTCAAAACGCCATTTACTTTGCCTGTGGCTCTCCATACTTTTCCTCTGTTCATATACCTTACATTTGGTGGCACTTCATTGTTCCCACCACACATTTCTAGAATCTCCTTCTCTTCATCATTCAAGTCTTGTGCAGCATTTACTGTCACTTGTCCAGCAAGATCATCTTCACTATTTACTTCATCAGCAATCTCAGGCACATGGTGATTTCTTTCTTTTTCATTTTCTTCATCTCTTACACCTTCATTACCACTTTCTGCTACTGTCATTTCATACTCTTCCTGTTCTTTTTTTTTTATTCTTCTCTGAATTTCTTCAACCTCTAATCCTGTAATCCAGTCGTTCATATGAATTGCCCTTGCTTGGTCTATCAATCGTTTGGCTGAAGCTTCAAAGATTCCTTTTTCAGTTCATATTCTTGTAGTGGAGTCACCTATAGCGATGTGATGCAGTCGTGCTGTGTTTATTTCAGCCAATCAGAGCGGGGCACACATTAACGCGGAAAGGCAGTTTTTCTGTCAGTTAAGTAAGTCGCATTCTGCTAAGTCCTCTCTGCCAACTCAGCAACTCAACTCGCTCTGACTCCGGCACAATTAATATCCTCTCTCTCTGAATTACATGTCAGCTTTTGCATACATAAAAATTAAATATTATACATAAAATATAAAACATGCTTTCTGATACTGTATTTACATATGCTTCACAAAACCATGTTCTGAACACACACTCATACTTTTCTACAAAGGTGACTAAATCACTTCTCTCTAAATTCACTTCATTTGTTTCATGAAACCTCTTTTATTCCACAATGTACAGCAATGTAGTGGCTAGAACAAGAATAGGATGGAAAAAATTTAGAGAAGTCCTACATATTTTGGCAACCAAAGGGCTCTCCCTTAGAGCAAAAGGAAGACTGTATGATGCATGTGTCCGAACGGCTATTCTACATGGAAGTGAGACTTGGGCCCTGAATACAGAGGATATGCGAAGGCTAGAGAGAAATGAAACTAGTATGCTACGCTGGATGTGTAATGTGAGTAAACATGTGAGACAGAGTGTCTGCGAACTAAGGGAAAAGCTAGGCATAAGAGGAATTAAGTGCAGTGTGCAAGAGAGAAGACTGCATTGATTTCGTCATGTGATGTGGATGGAGGCTGAGAGCTCCATAAAGAAATGCCATTCACTCAAGGCGGATGGAACTCATGGTAGAGGTAGACCAAAGAAGTCTTGGGATGAGGTGCTTAGGGATGACCTCTTTGCACTGAAGCTTCCAGTAGAGACAACAAAGGACCGGGATGCTTGGTGCATCGTGGTATTAGAAACGACACGATCACATCAAAAGTCTTGTCCTGGTGAGGCACCCATACAAGAAAAACCCACGTCGAAAGACCCTGTTGCTTTGCTTGTAGTGGGCGCACCTGCTGTTGTCGGGATCAGTGTCAGTATTGGAAAGGGTGCACCACACCTGCTGTTGTCGGGATCAGTGTCAGCATTGGAAAGGGTGCACCAAGGAAACCCTGTTGTTGCCAAGATCAGTGTCAGCATTAAAAGTCCGAGGGCTGTGCTGAGTCCTGTTGCGAATATGTAGTCGAGTCCAACATCGATGTTGTCTTGTTGCTTGAGGTGACTGCATTGGCAAAGTCACCTGCTGGGACGGTTACATTGAGAGGGTTCAGGATGAAAAGTTCAAGGTTTCGACGGCCGTGCTGAGGCACTCCTGCTATCGCCGGGGTCAGTGTCAGCATTGAAGAGGGTACACCGAGGGCTGTGCTGAGTCCTGTCATGAAGAAGTGGCTGAGTCCAACATCGACAATGTCTTGCTGCTTGAGGCGGCAGCAGTGGCAAAGTCACTTGCTGGGACGGCCACATTGAGAGCTTTCAGGCTGAAAAGATCGTGGGACACACTGAATCCTGAGAGAGGGAGAGCTTTCATGCTGAAAAGTTCGAGGGGCGTGCTGAATCCTTAGAGAGGGATGTGGCTGTGTCCCAGCATCGACAATGTCATGCTACTTTCTGGTAGCGAGTGGCACGAGACAAAATACGATTCTCAATTGTCTCGCTTGTGGTTACGGGAAGCGATTTGTATGAGGCAAAACACAATTCTCAACTGTCTCCGGTCTGTTCTCGGGAAGCGAGCTGTTTCGAGGTGAAATACGACTGCCACTCAAATGTCTTACGGAAGTGGCTGTACGAGAGGCGATGCCCCGAGCGTCGAAAGTCTGGTGCCGGTGGCAGGCTAAATGCACCAAGTACACTGTAAATGCGGATGGAAGCGAGCATCGAAAGGCCAGTGCCAGTGCCAGTGGCACATTAAAAGCACCTTAGCATTGAAAGTCCGGTGTCGGTGGCACATTAAAAGCACTCAGCACACTCTGTAAATGTAGATGGTATGGGAAGTGAGAGTCCGGTGCCGGTGGCATGTTAAAAGCACCTGAGCGTAGAAAGTCCGGTGTCGGTGGCATGTTAAAAGCATCCAGCACACACTGTAAATGTGGTTGAAGGTAGGAAGGGCATCCGGCTGTAAAAAAACAAGCCGAATCAAATGGGAGCATGGTGCTGCCCCCCCCCCGGCTCGCCAGCTCCGGTCGAACCATCCAAACCATGCTTACGTGGAAAAACGGACGTTAAAGGATGATGATGATGAAATATATATATATTGCATCCTTTAGTATATATATATCATCATCATCATCATCATTTAACGTCCGTTTTTCCATGCAAGCATGGGTTGGACGGTTTAACTGGAGATGGCAGGCCGGGGGGGCTAACAATGCTCCAGTCAGGTTTGGCTTGGTTTCTACAGCTGGATGCCCTTCCTACCGATATATATATATATATATATAAAAAGGGTTTCCACATAGTTTTCTTCAACCAAATTCAGTCACAAGGCATTGGTTAGCCCGGGGCTATAAGACACGTGCTCAAGGTGTTGCATATATATATATATATATATAATTTATGAATTGAGGGCTCACAGAGAGAGCCTGTATTACTAGAAATAGGAGCTAAAGACCCAGCTTGTTAAGTTATAGTCTGATATTGTATTGGCAGGGGACATAATCATCCCCATCAGACAAGCTAACAGGTGATGCATTGGACCTAGGTTTCGAAGAGACCTAACTTCACATCAGCAGTGCTCAGTCAGTGTTGCCTGACCCGATGAAGTGATCAGTTCCCTGACGTACATTAATAAAACATCTAATGATGTTATTAATTGTTAATATGTATATTTAAAAATATATAGAGCCAAACAGGCTACAAGCCGCAATACTAAATTACTGGGTAGGTAAAAATTATCAAATCTATAAATTGAGGGCTCATGGAGAGAGTCTGTATTACTAGAAATAGGAGCTAAAGCTCCAGCTTATTAAGTTATAGTCTGATATTTTATTGAGAGAGAGAGAGAGAGAGAAAAAAGAAGCCTCTCATGTATGTCTATGCATGCATGTGTTTGTGTGTACCTTTGTCTTGACATTACATGATGGTCATGGATGAGCATCATTGTCATACAAGTGAGGTGGATTATTTCCAGGCTTCCATGTAAAAGCTATGCGTAAATATTACCTTCTTTGAAAACAAGTGATGGCAACAGAAAGGGTATCCAGCCATAGAAAACTTCAATTTAATTGATGATTATGATTCACTATTATTTAAAATAATTTAACAGATTATATAAATCCCTGTTGGCTGATTTGTATCGCAGAAATGTTTGAGAAAGGATGTAAAAAAAAAAAGAAATGGCTTTGATGACTTCTTTATGTATTGTGATGGGGTCAGCTGTACAACGGACATCACTATAATAGTTACATGAGTGTTTACTTATTTAAAGTAAGGAACATTAAGAAGCGACATAAAAATAATTACATACTGAGAAAAAGACAATATTCGTCAATTACTAATATTTTCATTTAGTCTAAGGCGGCGAGCTGGCAGAATTGTTAGCACGCCGGGCAAAATGCTTAGCGGCATTTCGTCCGTCTTCACGTTCTGAGTTCAAATTATGCCGAGGTCGACTTTACCTTTCATCATGTCGGTGTCGATAAAATAAGTACCAGTGGGACTCTGGAGTCGATGTAATCGACTTACGCCCCCCTCCCACCCTCCTCGCGAAATTGCTGGCCTTGTGCCAACATTTGAAACCAATATTTCCATTTAGTCTGCAATGAGGAGGGGAACTCCAAACATGCTTTCGTCATATTCTGTCCTCTTTAGCAAACAGTTTTCATCAACAGTTTAAGATCGAAATATTGAACAACACTAGATGTGTCAGATGTCAGAGGCACCAAGGATTCCTAAATCCAAAGAGAAGTGATAGGACCATTCTATATAATTGTACATAGGTGTCCAAAGTAAGGAATAAGTATCCTTTAAGTTGCAGCATCTTAACAGCAAGTAGTGGGCGATAGTATATATTATAAGAACCCTATTCTGTCAGTTTTATTTATTAAATCCTTCATTGTTACTTTTTCATCACTATGCTTGATAATGTAGTGTTCATATTCACTAATGATTCTATTGATTCGCTGATATATTTATTGACACTTCATAAATAAAACGGACGAAACTCCATAATTCTTGTAGGGTCTGTACAAATCGGTAGAGGTATTGGTAGCAGTGCAAGGCTATGGAAACAATCCAATCAATTCGTGGTTTAGTCTAAAAGTTAAACCACTAATTTCATCTTACTTCGTTCGGGACAATTTCCCGAACTTTGTTGCTAGTCTCTAAGTCCCGCCTACTGTGTTATGAAAATGTTAAATAGTTTGTAAGCGTGTAACAGCATTAGATGAGCCAGGTGCATTTTAACTTCACACTCACCTGAAGACTGGTTGATATTAAAAAGACAAGTTGCTAACATAATGACCATATCCCTTTTCTACTTGTCATAAGGGATTCGATATTAGCACATGTATGAATAATTTTAAGAAAGCAACATATGAAACAAATAAAATCGCAGGCGCATGCTTCAGAGTTTGTTTATAGTCCGAAAGAATTGATTTTAAACAGTAATATTTCAGACCCTTCATAAACTGATATATCTTTTTAAGCGGAAAAGACCAGTATGAATACATTACAATAACTGTAAAGTTTATATGAAGAAAATATTTCACTGTTAACTGAAAGTCAAGATTGAAGAACATTAAAAATAGTTTTTTAATTTAAACTAAACAACACAACGTTTATTGCTCGGATAGGTGAATACGTGTGTTGATATACAGAGAAACCAAGGTTAATATTAATATATATATATATATATAAATATATTATATATAGCATATCAGTTGTTCAAGAGATCTTAGAGAATTTATTACAGCCTTATAGAGGTTTAATAAAAAATCACATTTATATATGCTGTAATAAATATGAAGTTGTTTTAATTCAGCAAAGAATGTTAAGGTCAGTAAATTTTGGCGGGGAATACCATCAATCTGATTGGTCAATATTAGGTCCTGATCGAGGATGTGTAAATTTCATCAACATTTATCCGAAAAGTTTCTAATATGTTGATCGAATGTTAAAAAAAAAACAAAGACTTGAGATTTGATTCTTGAAGTATTTTAAAATGATTGCTTATGTTAAAATAATTATTATTGAGGAGATCGTAGATCTTTAACTCGGAAGGTGTGTACTGTTGACGGAGCCATCTTTCCAGGCCTCGATGTTAGCAGGTTTATAGTAATGGCGCGGCCACGGTTTCCAGGGCGTCCTGGCTGTAGATACGAGCGAATATCTGTTCGCTATGGCGAAGAAGAGTTTAGAACGCAAATAGATCCAAACTTAGGATTAGTACGAAGCTTTTATTGTGGATTGAAACTATTCCGGGAACTCGTTGGCGAATCAGACGAGGTAATATTTATCATATCTTCTAATTCTTACCAAAATGGCTGCCATCGTACAGTGTATCAGCCAAATTTGTGCTAAAATCTGTCAAATATTCTCCTTTCGACCCATAAAACTCTAAAATATATAAATGCCGGTGTTCCTACTTATCTCATCTTTTGTTTAACGTTGCTAATTGAGTTAAAAATGGCTTTAAGGTTACAGTGAATCTAAATTGTCAATATTGTTTCTACAGTGACTTTAAAGCACTACACTGACAAGATGGCGGCTTATTCGCTTTGGTTATTTTAGTTTATTGTGAATTAGGCTAATTGAAGTTTTTGTGTTGTTTTCATATAGCTGGATGACTATTATTTATATTTTGTTTTCAAATAAGTATAATGCTTTAATCAAATTATCTTAAAAGTGGTTATTTCGAATGTTTTTGTAGAATTGTTCTCCATCACCACCACTTTTTTTCTTTTTTACTTATCTAATCTGTGTAGCGATACAGTTAGCGCTCGTACAATGCACGTATCTATTTTTATATTTCTAATATTTTATATACCTATTCTATCACACCCCATAATCATTTCGTACCCTATTTTCATCTTTGCATGATTATCATACTATTTTCTTTTTCTTTAAAAAATTTATTTTGTCTTCATTCTTCGTTGTTGCATATTTAAAAAAAACAAACCCTTCAAAAAATTTTTTAATTCAAGTTAAAAATGAAAGAAAGGGGGGAGCACTGCGGTGCTGTGCTAGTTGATGTGTGCAGCAGCAGCTTATGGTTGTCCAGTTCGGTTGCATGTGTTGACGTGTGTTTGTTAACTGTAGTAGTATGATGTTGTCAGCTTTATCTTTGCTACTGCACCCAGTTTCGGTCTGAAAACCATTGGTAGCGTTGTCCCCCCGTCATTCCTACCTTAACTTCATCCCCCCCTCCCATCTCTTCTTCAGTCTGGCTGCACTATGATCTCGCACTTGCCATAATACAATGCTTTCTTCTTCAAGCCCTTCTCTGATATATACTTATCATTTTTCTTCCTTAATTTTTTTGTTGTTTCTTTTTCCCCCAGATAACGCTCTCTGACATAGATCAATAAATATGATCGCTGCTCTCCTTTTTTTTTACCATTTTTTTTTCTTTCTCTCTCTCTCTCTTAAATAAAGCTCACCGTGTGGGCGTTGTGTTACTGAATCTCATTAGTAGCTACGGCTGCTACTAATGCCACTACTACTACTACTGCTACTAGTACTGCTGCTGCATTAACAACCACCACCATCACTACTGCTACTACCACTACTACTATCATCATAATCGCTATTATTGCTGCTGTATTTTTAAAAATAATATTCTTATTTCTATTATGACATCCCCTCCTCCTCTCCCTATTTAAAAAAAATTTTGTTCTTCTTCTTTGGCATTTTCTTTTGATTATTATTTTATTTCAGTCAGTGTTCTGCAACAGTCGCCATCTTGAGGTTCAAAGTTGATTAAAAAGTCTTTAGTATCTATCGGAGGGTTGAGGGGGTAAGGGGCTATTGTTGTATGTATGAGTGAATGTGTTTGCGCGCGTGTCTGTGTGTATGCATGTGTGTGTGTATTTGTGTATGTGTACATACTTATATATATATATATATATATATGTATGTATATGCATGCTACTGAAATATCAAACAGATATTAAAACGAGACTTGTGAAGACCGATTTCGTATCTGTTGATTTTAGAGATTTTTTTTGTTTTGTTTTTTTTTCCGATCTTTTGTAATAATGTCAATTATTTACATATAAGTCTTAAATTTAGATAAGTGTTTTCGTGTTGTTCGTATTCATTGCAGAATGAGTCCTTTATTAGGTCTAATTATGTTACTCCACATATATCTTTATTTTTTTATCTTTTCTATCAGTGATAGTTGTGCCCTCTTGAAATGCTTTAAAATAGCTTAGCCAATCTTATACTTACTATCAGTCAACTTTTGTTCAATTAATATAATTTGCTTTTTACTATTTTAGTAGCTTTATTATTATTATTTTTTTTGTTAATGAATAGTGTCATATTTGTCTAAATGTCGGTCTGATATATGTTACGAATCATTCTGATCGTCTTTTTTAACCTTTCATAGTTACTCGTATAATCGTTAAACTATTTAACTTATTGTTTTTGTTAGAGTACATCTTCAATTGAAATGGACGACAATGACAGGACCCGGAAGTAGCTGATCCAACTAACAACCTGATCTTAGTGTCATGTTCATGCATCTAATAATTGCTGATTCTGACTCCCATACATAATCGTGTATGAAAATATACTTTCAAGAAATCTCCTGACAATGTAAGAATTATTATACATACATTTTTGCACACACACACACACATACACACACACGTATATCTATATATAATATAATATAATCTACCCCAGATGTAAAAAAGTAGCACTATTAAGTCTAGCTAAAATCGTTTTTGCTTTCTAATATCTTAAAATTTAAGATCATAGAAAAGAGAGAAATAGCATCATAGTTAGTAATTTTACAAAATGAATGATTTTATGATCATAACAGGATCGAAGAAGCTATTGGAGATGCTCCATAGAATATTTTTCATTTGACGAACATGTGGTCCAAGTAGAGATATTTCAGAAAATCTCTCCTTAAAAATAACAGTGACTGAAGAATATTTAATAAATGACTGTAGTTGACTAAGAATTTTGTCTCAAAGTATTATTGTTGCTTTTTTATCCTTCCAGGGTCAATAAACTATTCTCTCTCTCTCTCGTCATTATTAATCAACAAATCATCATCTTCATCATTAGCATTATTAATACAATGGTATTAATGACTAGAATAGAATCACAAAATAATGTGGTAATTCAGATCTTGTCTAATGGTGATCTTGTATTTCCCATCAGTCTAAGACGTTTTCTGTCGTTACTTTTTTGGTACCAGATCCTAGAGGTTCTGATTTTTTACTTATTTAGATATTTTACTTTGGAAACTCAACAGTTCTAAGGAAATCTGTTAGTCTTGATTTTTATCTCTTTTTAGGTGAAATCTGGAATTTTAGGAATTGATTTTGTTGAAGTTTTCTGATTTTGTCTCGCTTGCCTTGGGATAGTAGAAAAAAAAAATGAAGTTTTGTAAAAGGTTTAATCAAATCTTGTTTCGTGTTTTCCAGTTGCGTTTTTAAAATCTTTGAAATTGTAAAATTTTAGGATCATTTCCTTATCTCCTGTTGTTGAAACTTTGGTTTCGGGATTTGAATTCTTACTAAGTTTTAAATCTTTATAGAAGTAATTTTGAAAATTTAAAGAATTTTTGAAAGATGATTTATTTAAGGTAAAGTATTGAAGTTTTCATTTACATTATGCCAAGACTTGCATTTGTGTTTAATGTTTTGTTATTTTTAATTAAAGAAGCAACTGCCTTAGTAATTTATTTTATATTTCAGTAACTCCATTTTGACTACATTTTAGAACCGAGGAGTTTTTTTTTTTATCTTTAATTTGCACTTGATTATTCTCTAATAATGCTTCTAAAGTTTTTTTTTATAATTAAAGCAGTTCGGTTATATTTTATTAATTAGTAAATGATATTTAAAATTTCAATAATTGTAACCTTTAATATCTGTGCTACTGATAATTGTACCATTAAATTTTCAGTAGAATATTTAAAATTCATTGAATATGCAAGTAAATCAAAATATAAATTATTTAGGGGAAAAAAAAGCATTGCAATTTATTTAACTTTCAAGAATAATCTCCCTTTGGTGCCTCCTCCTCCTCTCCCTATATTTCCCTAAAATCTGAGCTTAAATGAATTAACATGAAATGATTTTTCAAAATCTTTTCTTGCATATTTTATTTGATTCATTATATGACTTCATTCTGGTTATATTTTAGGTTAAACCAAAATATTGCCGAAAAAATTTTTTTTAATTGGTTAGTATCTTGTAAAATCTAATCCTTGCCAGTTAAAACTGCTCTTTTCTACAGCTTTCAGGATTTAACTATTGCTATATGATGAGAACCTTCCATTTGTATTAAGTTAATTACTTAAAAAAAAAAAATAAACAAAAACACTTTTAATAAATTAAATAGATTTTCACAGAAAAACTTATCAAGTTTTCACAATGTGAAAATATTGTAGAGCCAATATTGTAGAGTCTTATAAGTGTTATTGTGTATCAGTTTATTAATACTGGATATTTTTATAAATTGGTGACATGCACAATATTTCTGTCATCTACTGTATTAATACTGACTTATTTTTTTGTATTGTTGGTTAGGAAATATGGCATATGTAATGTGATACAGTTATTTTTGTTTAATGAATTGACATAAATTGTCATATCACTAAAGAAGAATAACTTCTTATCCAAATGCCTAAATATTTGTTAAATTTACATATAATTATATTTTTGTACTATAGAGTAACATCGATTATTAATGTTGTAACTTGATATTGCATTGGTTTTTTTTTTTTTTTTATATTGGAATGGATTCTACTAGTTAAATTGTGTAATTTAATATCATACACATGTAATTAAATTTTACGGATATTAAATTACATAATTTTTTTATTTTATTAAGATAATCCTTTTAATGAGAAAAAAAATGTAACATGTGCTGAATTAAGATTTATTAGATATGGGACAAAAAAAATCCTTTGCTGGTTAATATAAACTATTTCTTATATTTTTTGGTACAGGTGAAACTGAGTTATTTGAAAAAGTCTATGAGCCTTTATATTTCTTAGGCCATTGTCTAGATTATTTAAACATCCATTAGTTAAGTCTTGCACTAACTTCATTTTTTATGTAAATTGCTTTGTTTCATATAGGATACATATTAATACTTTGATACACAAATACCACTTTCCACATTTTTTTTGTCAAATTCCTCTTAAGTTATTTTTGTCTCTAACTTCAGTTTTACTCTAATTTACATTAAAAAGAATTTATAAGTAAATTAAAGCAATAGTTATAACAAAAAGTATACACATGAAAGTGTTACTTAAAAACTTAGTTTAGTTTTTTGAACTAAATGTATATTCAATCTTATTTTATTTTTAGATTCTCTAATTATGATTATCAACCGTTTTGAAAAATATGAAATTTTACTAAAAATTAGTTTGCATATTTTTACCCATATTTAAATACAATAGTGGATTACATATTGCCCAATTGTATTTTGTCAGTTTCAAGGCAATTTCAATAGTAAACTTTGGTATAATACACAAGCTACAGTGTTAAAATGTATGAGGATAGAATGGAATACATATTTAACTTCAACTTCTGGTTGTTACCAAAGTTTTACAATCATGTCATCCAATTTTTGGTGACTAAAAACAGCGTACTTATTTGACACTAAGTTTTAACATTCTCATTTTAAGGAGATCTTGACTTATGTAAATTTATTATTTGCAATTTACTAACGACAGATTGATTATAAAAGAAAATTAATTATACTAATTTCTATTTGCAGGATGAAGAATTTGAAGGTTTCACATTGCAAGATGTTCGTGCAAGTACAAAAAAATACACAGCTATGCTATCAAATTTCAGAAATGAACAGGACAGTCCAGAAACTTCAAACAATAGTAGTTCAATTCCCTTGGCAAGTTGCCATGGACATGGTGCAAGCAAAACTCGGCGCCAAAGACTTCGTAAAAAGATGGCTTCGGCTGTACCTTGTATAAAAAAAGGAATAAATAATAAATCTTGCTTTCATTCGAGCAGAACTGTACAAAGTGTATATACAGCAACTGAAAAGGTTGCTACAGCAAAGCTCAAAAATATTAAAATCCGGTTGGAACCTGATGGCAAGCAAGCTAAAATTGTTCGTGGTCGTGGACGACCATCTCTTTATGTTCATACTGTAAAAGAAAAGAAACTTGCTAAGTTGTCAGTTGATAACTCAAAGAATATATGTGTCTCTTCTCAAAAACACAATGCTTCAACAGTTTGCAAAACTGTTGCAAGTGGCCATAAATTATCAGTTATTCCTCATTCGAAATCCAAACGTTTGGGGAAACAACTAGCAAAGCAGCTATTACTGAAAGCACGTAAAGGGCATGAAACTTTTTCTAAAGATGGCCATGTAGATGTGACTACTGCTCCTGGTTACCATCGAAAACGCTTTATACTACCAACTAAAAGTTCCCGTTCTTCTAGAGTTATTAAACCGAATAAACGCTTTTTAGAAGATGACGGTTATCAAATTATGTTTAGTAAATCTCATAAAATAGATTCTCACTCAGCTGCCGCCACCACATGGTTTTCTGATAATAGTTGTCCAGCTGCTGAGACTAATATTTTACCATTAGAAGTTGATAACCTGAAGTGGAAAGAAGCATCAGGGAAAGATAGTGGTGAATCTTCACAAAAATTTGCTCCATCGACAGACTCTAGTAGTAGTAGTAGTAATGTAATTAATCCTACAACTCGCCGCAAAAGTAACCAGGGGCAAAAACACATCCAATTAATTTCTGGTAATTCTGGATTACATGCTGAAAATTCTACAAAAAAGACTTGGCGTAAAAATTCAAGAAATTTAGCTGTTTCAACAGCTACAAAGACAATTACATCATCTAATCTTCATCTTGAAAAAGATGTAGGTACATTTGGAAAAGACAAAACCAATTCGAAAGGATTTATACCTTTTCATTATGCTAGTACTGATCAAACAACTCCTTTGAAGTCTAGTGAATCTCTCAATTCAGACTTATCTAAAAAAACTCGTAGGCGAGGAGGTAGTTCAAAAATGGACTCCCTTCCTCTTGTGCCTACTTATTCTCCATTAGGATTACATTCAGAGTGTACAGATGTAAAAAGGGACTGTAAATCTGGAATGTTACACACACCTTTAAATGAAACATCTCTAACTGGTTCAGCATTATCTGATCAAGATATAAATGAAAGTTCTTCAGTTAGAATCACTGGGATGCTTGGTCCTGAGCTTGAATTAAGAGGTTTGAATACTCCTGGTGAAAAAGGTTACACCTCAACAGAAAGTGGAAAGATAGGACTTTATGATATGCCTCTTATTGTTGAGGGAAAACGACAACGGAAACCAAGTTTACGTATGAGACTTAAACAGTCGGAAGAAATATTTGGTTCCCGAGAATCTAAGCGTCTAGATTCACGTAAAATTATTGAAGGTGAAGAAGAAGAGACTAAAAAGAATCTAGATAGTGATAATTTTAGTCAGGACGATAATGATGATAGAAATAGTTCATTTGGAAACGAGACTAGTGAAATGGAAAATAAACCAGGTCTACCACCAATTGAACAAAGTTTGCCCACCCTCCCAACAAGTCCATTTTGCCCTAAATTAGAACTCTTCAGTCCAACTGGCTGTGGAGGATCATTTGTTAGTCCAAATGAGAAACAAAAAATGGTTGAACCAGTTGAAAAAGATGTTGATGCTACTCGACGAAGTGGAAACAACATATTGCGCAAAGCAAAGTTTCAATTGAATTGGGCAGCATTGAATAGGTCAAAAGCAGCACTTGCTAGATCTTTGCGCGCTAAAATGCGCCATGAAGCAAGGTTGGAAAAAAAGAAACTCCGTGCACAAGAGCAAAAACTCAAACAAACATCTGCTACAAGTCCTCTTCCATTATCATCTTTATCGGTTTTAAGTAGGGGCTTGATAGATGTACATGGTAGCCCCAAACAAACAGCAGTAAAAATGGAAGGCCAGTATTTTGATTTTATATTTGTTATTTATTGTGCTTTTTGAACAGGGTGATATTGAAACTTAAATAAAATAAAGAATCTATTGTATTTACTTGTGTATAAGTTACGCTATTTTATACTTGATTTTAACTGAAAGAAACCTGGATGTGACTTATACAGAATTCAATGCTAAAACTATGAAGAGAACAAATTTTGAACCAAGATTTAACTCTAAATTAAGAATGCAACTTATACACAAGTAAATACTGTAGTTAACTTTTGAAATGTTTGTTGTGTAAAGTAATAGTTGGTGTGATGGTCTGTCTGATTTGTTTTTAACCCATCCGCTCAATATTTCATGACCTTAACTGTGGAAAACAGTTTTATATATACCAATCTTTTTTTTTGTTGTTGTTGAGGAATGTCATGTTTGAAACTTTTTTTTGGGGGGGGGGGTATGTCAGGTTTATTGATGTAACATACATGGTTTGTAGAAAAATACCAATTCTACTTTTTGGTAGTTTGTTAATTTTGTAGTTAACTTGAGATAAATTATATTTAATACTTCTTCAGCTGTCTCTTTTTAACTGCAGCTTAATAAATGCAGTGAAAAATGGGATTTGAAAATACATTATATATTTATGTCAATATGATCTTAACTTAAATATATGTTAAAGATGTAAATAAATAAACAGTGTTGTAATGCTTGCCATAAAAATTTTCTTCATCTGTGAGGTGTAGTAAAACTTCCGGCAGAGTTAAATGTGCTCTAATTTTAAAATTAGCATTCACCTTGTGTATGAAGGCTGCTGATCATAGCTGCGTGATTTTTGTTTATATTTATATCTGATGCTGCTGCTGTGGTTGTGTAGTAATTGTTTTACCTGACTTGATGAAATCTATAGTGACTTAATCTTTTAGTTTGTTGAAGCTAGTTAGTTGGTTCCATATTGATTTACACTTCAATTTTTAAAAAAAATTTCTTTTGTTAAAGTTCTCACAGTTTTAACAAATTTTCTGAAACTATCAAATTACAAATATTTGTTGCATCTAACTTGTTTGTCCAGGATCTTGTACAATAGGAAAAAGTAGTCATAATCATCATCATCATCATTTAACGTCTGTTTTTCTATGCAGGCATGGGTTAGACGGCTTGACTGGAAACTGGCAAGCTGGGGAGCTGCACCAGA
>JAOPUL010003242.1:19174892-19191500 GCA_027564515.1 Octopus rubescens | reverse complement strand
ACTGGGGTCGATAACATCGACTACTCCTCTCCCCCAAAATTCCAGGCCTTCGTGCCCAGTATAGAATGGAATATTAAATAATTGGAGTAGCCATGCATCTACTCTACAACAAGATACCTCTTCCTTTCTCTCTCTCTTACTTTAGTCTTCTTCATTACTATACCCCCTCGGTTGCTACTTGGTGACCTCATTAATGCCAGTGCCATGTTAAAAGCACCCAGTAAACGTTTGTAAAGTGGTTGACTTTAGTAAGGACGTTACAGTGGATGTTAAATGATAATTTTGTTGAATTTCCTCTAAAATGTTATTTTATTCTATTTTTAGTTTCTTTTATATTTTTATTGATGAAAAAAATGTTGTTTTTTGTTCAAAGCCAATAGATTCGTGTAAGTTCCTAATGCATTTTGGAATTGTCTCATATAGCAAACTCTTTTATTATAACCAGTATCTTTATTAGAACTTTTAAAATCACTGTCATAAATGACCCCAAAAATCTATAAAATCCCCCAAATTCCTCTCCTACTATCAATATCTATAAAAGATTTTCTAATGTCATTTCAAAGTACTATTCCACATGAAAGTTATTTATCGTTAATAGATGAAGAATTCTTGAAATTTTATTTCGTATGCATTTTTGAGAATTCTAATTGAATTCTAATCTAATTTACTTCATGGTCCCAAAAACTTGTAATCAATTTTATACAGTCAAAGCATTTGAAATTCTTTTAGAAATCAGAACAAAACTGAAGTGATGAAAAGTCTCTAATTGTTTACAGTCTGTTTAGAATGTAGCTAGATTTTTCTGAAGTACAAAAATATTGGCATTTAATTTAAATTTCAGAGTTTTTGGTGTTGTTGCAAACATAATAAGGTTAAGAAATAGATTTGTTTTGTAATCTGTTATTTATCTCCAAGATCAGATTAAAATTGGAAAGTCAGTTACAAATTTTTTTTTTTATTACAACATAAATTATACAATCTTTACATGTTTCACTCACATATACTAGTATGCTATGCAGTAACTACAAAGATAGTTGCATAATCGCCTTGTAATGCCAGATCATCAGAAGAAAACAGTAATTTATTCCACTGTTGTTTTATCAAATTTTGTAACTGAATCTCCATTTTTATTTTGATCTTGGATATACACTCTGTAATCTATTGAAATGTATTTAAATACCAAATGAAAATTGTATGGCAAATTATGTTCAATACCTGAATGAAAGTTGGACAGACTTAGATTTACATGGTTGGATTTACTAAGCAAAGGTTAAGTATTATGCTATCTCATTTGAAAATAGCAACTTTCCAGCACATATTTATATGAAATTCCGTATTTTGTTTTAGACACTTTTTAAAACATTACTTTATTTGCATTTCAGTTTGTGTACTGCCAGTTGTGCTGTGAACCATTCCATATGTTTTGTTTGGAAGAGGATTGGCGGCCAACAGACAAGAACATTGACAACTGGTGCTGTTATCGCTGCCACTATTGTCAAGTATGTGGTCAACAAAACAATGTAAGTATAAGTGAAGCCTTTCATTACAATATTTCTTACAAAAATACACCGCCCCCCTATGTGCTGTAAGTAAATTCTCAGATAATCATGACTTCAGATTGGTTTCATAAAACATCTATAACTTTAATATTTATTAATATATTAAAATGACGTTTCAGACACCATTTAACAAAAAGGTTCTAACATAAATTTATCATGGAATTGTCTCAAATTTATTAGTCCAATGAACATTAGTTCTTGAGTGGAGGTAGTAAAAATCCAGCTACATTTGAAGAGCTATGGCCACTGTAGTAGTGGTAGCAAAGGTAGAGAGAAGAGACAACACATCTGTGAGATCAGAGGTTCGAGTATGATGGTTAGTGACTTCATGTTAGTTAAGTGGACTTTCTTTGGATGCAGTCTGTGATGACTGTATGTGTAGTAGTAACATTGTCTCAGGTGTGCGTTTTCATTCTCCATTGTGGGTGTCACTTTGAACTTTGCAAAAATGTTAGTAGGTGCTGAGTGTTGGTCCTGAAGAGGACTGCCAGTCTTAGTGATGTTGAAGATGTGATTTTACCAGGAGAAATCATCAGTGATAGCAAGGTATAGCATTTGTAGCTACCTTGAGAATTCTAGTAGTGTGCTGTTCATGTATATTAACACAAGACTGGTATATTATCTATACCACCAGAATATCTCTACTTACTGCACCTTTTGCTAATAATTTTGGGGCTGGCATATTGTTATTCTTTTAGTGGTCTTAGTCATTGAACTGTGACCATACTGCGGTACTACCTTCGTGGATTTTAATCAATTATATCAAGCCCAGTACTTTGGTAATTTGAAAAAAAAAAAAGTTAAAGCAAGGTCGCCTTGAGTCTGATTTGAACTTGGAATGTAAAGGGTCATAACCAAATTCCACAAAGTATTTTGTCTGACACTCTGCTAATTCTACAAATCTACTGCCATAAATATTAGAGAGAAAAATATATTTATAAAGTTCTCTGTCTTTACTAGTGTCAGGAAGTGGTGCAGATACCTGTTTTTTTTTAAAAAATAGACATACCAATATTACTGATCCTTGTATGGTTTAGTTTCGGCATGTACATATTAAGCAAAACTTGCTGCTGAGTTTGGATGCTATTTTTTTTTCCAGTTAGTTTGATTGGCATGTCATGTACTTTATAAATATTTCCATTCTTTTTTGATCATTTAGTCTTTAATGTAGTGAAATTTTTTCAAAAAAAAAATTTCATGTATTTGTTCATTACTTTGTTTTGTTGTATCTCTAATACATTTGTATATATGTCTATTTCAATTGCAGCTATTGCAGTGTAAGAAGTGTCACGAAACCTATCACCCAGAGTGCCTCGGTCCTAACTATCCAACAAAACCGTCCAAGAAGAAGAAGATATGGGTAAGAATTTGAACCTTGATTCATGAAGATTACTAAATACCCATTATTATTATTATTACAGTTATGGCCAAAATACTGTAATTTCATCCTTCAATTACATTTCGCATAAGGATTAGTCTCTATCATTATTATATAGAGTACCTGAATTGGAATAAATGAAAGTAAATAGACAATGGGCTTTGATTCCTAAAGATAACTGATTGGGTTTGGTTTCTGCTGAAAATTTGGGAAAGAAAGTAATTTGTAATTTTTCACTTCATTTTCTAGCATTTGATAGTTGAAACATCTAGCTCAAAGTCCATCATATGTTATGCTCGATCGATTCAAAATGCATTCTACTTCAGAGTTGATATTACTAAATCTGAAGTTAATATAATTTTACATTATTTAAAGAAACAAAAGGCAACAACATTTGGACAAAATATCCAAAAAAATTCAGAGAACACGAAAAATTCCAGTTGTAAAAATGTTGGACACTGTACAGCAAGTGTTTATCTAGTGAACTCATGGGTTATTACTGATGCAGTAATGAGATTTATGTTGATATTATGAGTTAAATATGAATAGATTTTGCCAGTCACAAGCAGTTGGGTGATGGGTAGTACTGAGTGGGTTGGCTGTATTATCAAATAACTAATTTCAGCAACAAATCCAAAGTTAAGCTTTGTGCTTTGGCATTATTAAAAGGGATGAACCTTCTTTGGAGTGTTATTTCATATTTTATTATTATAGCTGGGTGGTTGGTTAATAACCAAATTAAGATGTTTAATTCAAGAGATTTAGTTTTATACTTGTTTATGGCAAGAAGATGGAATGAAACATGAGAAAATGATGTCAGTTTAATTGGAATTTGGTATTTCACTTACTTTGAAGTTAAATATTGTTTCAGAATTAAGACTGTCAATTAGTCATTATTCAGTAAATATTGTTGTTGGTTGTGTGGAACCCCAACAACTAATAATGAATTGGTCATCCAAAGTGAAGGATAAAAAAATGATTCTCTATTACAGTAGATATACTTTGACATTATTTTTGTTGTTACATTATTAACTAGTAAAATATATACTTAGTGTATTCTACTATAATAGCTAAAAGCATGAAGTACTTGCTAGATATGAAGGCAACTTCAGCTGCATCCAGAGTAATGTGCCTTTAAGCAGAGCACATTATTTACTTCAACCTAACTCAACATAGATATTAGTACTACTACTTTACCAGTGTGGCTAGTTGTGGAAAGAGCATTTAGTTGTATGCTTAAACAATTTAGAGACAAATGTAGGTTTTCAAAATCATCTTGTCAATCAGTGCTATGTAAAAAAAAAAAAAAGTGTTTTTATCAGAAATAATGTATGCTGTTTATAAATACCTTTATTTTGTTTTGGCAGATCTGTACGAAGTGTGTCCGGTGTAAGAGCTGTGGAGCAACAACCCCTGGCAACTCGGGCAATGCTACGTGGATGCACGACTTCTCCCTCTGTTATGAATGTGGCAAATTAATGGACAAAGGTAATGTTATTTGTACATGTCTATTGTATAAGCATAATGACAGACACAACAATATTTTAGGATTTCTATTGCAGTTATTGTTTTGATTGGTTCAGTCTGACATTTTATCAATAATAACATCATTGGAAAAGTGATTTGCAATAGAATTTTAACCTGGAATTACAATTTCTGTCTGTTGGGATATTTGTACTTATATCATCAACTTCACTTTACATCTTTTTCCATACTTGCATAGATTAGATGGCTATTCTCTAGCAAACTGTCTCTCCATTTATTACATCTTTTCTCATCTTTGTGAAGTTCAGCTTCTTGAGATCAGCTTTTCACCACTTCTTCTCTTTCCCATATCATCCATACCATCTGTTTTCTCATATGCACTTGTATCCAATTCCTGTTATACCAAGTCTATTTCTTGGTTCATTTATGCTCTGTTATTCATGCATGTTAATATTATATACACATCCAACAGAACATTCTTGTTCATTTCCTTTCTTCTTGACCCATCCTCTGTTTTCAATACCCATGTTTCATTACCATGTTCCACTGCTAATTAGGCCACTCGTTATAGAAACTATCAACTGTATTTCATGGTGTATAATGTGCACTTTTTTGTTATTAAAAATTAGCCTTATAAATCGCTCTGTGCATTATATGCATATATAAAGAAATTCTTTACAATCCTTGTGTTTCTGTAGCTTTTCTCCCCGTAACTTTAAGGCAATCTTTCATCTGAACTCATCACTAGAAATGGTGTACATCAAAGCTGTCATCTCAGATTTGTCGGCATGGTGATCTGAAGATTTCAGGAAATCTTAATTTCTCGAAATTATCTCCACATTTCCGATAAAATTCAGATAAAAGCATTACAAAACCCTTCAGCAAGACTATATTAATATTATTGTTATTAAAAAGTAAATAATCTATGTATTGCTTACTGTTGGGTAGCAACACCAATTAGAAAGAAACATAAATAATAGTTATTTAATTCTCATAAAATTATGCACACTATCTTTTAATGGTATATACTTTACTGTTAAAAACCTGCACAATAGCACTACATTCTTTACTTCAAGTTAATGAGAGATGTACTGTGAGACAGCATGACCTACTAGAAATAACAGCAGTCACATTTCCCTCAAATTACATTGTATCGGCTTGCAAAGATAGAGAGTCGTGTTAGATATGGTCCTAGATATGCAATGACCAGATTTTTTATGGCTTAAACATTTTTGATTATACGCCTGCTCACTCAGGGTTGACATGGTGCTAAACCACATGTTCCACTGTGTTAGTATCAGCTATTTGTTATATCTGCTGTCCTTGCATAAAGCATTTGTGCTCTGAATATGAAAATGTGTGCGTAATCTTTCCTTGCATAATGAGTTATATGATGTTTCCGGAATTGAAAAGTCAGCTTGCATGCTATAAAGTCAGTATAAATAATAGATTAGCAAAATTTTCTGTGGGATTTCTAACAGACTAACTGGAAAGCAGAATTTAGGGTGCACTGCAATAACTTATATGATGAATTGTTATGAAATCTCGAGATATGTTGCACCAATATGATCTGCTTAATATTGGACATAGATGTATTGGCTAGGGTGCAAATAAGCTAGAAGAAATGGAGAAGTGTGACTGTGTGTAAGACGTTTGCTTCCAAACCACATAGTCCCAGGTTCTGTTCCACTGTGTGACACCTTGGGCAAGTGCCTTCTATAACCACAGACCAGCTAAAGCTGGATTTGGTAGAAGGAAACTGAAAAAGAATCCCATTGTGTGTATATATATATATATATATATATATATATATATATATATATTTGTGTTTTTTCTCCACACCATTTGGCAACCAGTGTTTGCTTATGACCCTGTAACTTAGTTGTTGGGCCATAAGAGACCAGCAATTATATGCCATTTCATGACTTGTTATTGTAAAAGCATTTTAGATTAAGATTTTATATGGAATTTCGTTAATTACTAATTTTCTCTTTTTGCTTCTCTGAAAAATAGTTTGTTTAAATTGCTCTCTTTCTGTTTATAGTTTAAATCACCTCATAATATTTGAAATTAGCGAGTTGTTGATTAATGTATATTAATCTATATGCTGTTTTAAATTATGAATTATGAAAATATATTACTCTGTAAATAATCCCTGTGGTTGAAACCACTGACCTCTCTCTGCAGGATTTCTATATTATTTTAAATTGTGATCATATATGTTTGATAAATATGCATTCAAGTTCACTTTGTAAAACAAATCAGGTGGTTAAAGCACACACTCTTCTCTCAGCAGGACAAACTTGAGAACAGCTTGTCTTGTTTAACCACAGGGTCTGTTTATACTGTGAAGTTAAATGTATGTCTATTAATCATAACGTTTGTGAACTTATTCCATAATTTATCCACACATTACTGTCCCAGTGCTTTACTTTGGTTATATATTATTTTTGTCTCTTCAACAGGAAACTTTTGTCCAATTTGTCGTAAATGCTATACAGATGATGACTGGGATTCTAAGATGGTGCAGTGCTCTTCTTGTGACAGCTGGGTGCATTCTAAGTGTGCTGGGCTCACAGGTATGCAATATAAATTATATTGGATGAAGTAAATTTGAACAGTTAATAGCTATGTTTAAAGTGCACTTGCACTTGTTAAATAATCATGAAATATCCAATCTAAGGAAAACAAGAATTCTTTTCTGTATATATCTTTTATCTTTTACTAGTTCCAGCCCAGGGCTGAGGTCATGCTGGTGCAACACCTATATATGTAGAATATAGTTGAATGTATTTTGCTTAACTTTTTATAATGTTTTTTTTTTAATAATGTATAACTTTACAATATGTTAATATATTGAATAGATTTGATCTATATACTTAATATCAAAATATACATTTAAAAAAAAAAGTGTAAGAAGCAGAAGAGAAGGAAAAATCTTTTTTTTTTCACTTATCTTTGGTAAAAAGAAATTTGAGACATTTATTCACATACATCTTATTCATTTCTCTACAAACTTAATTTTCATTCTTTTATTAGACGAGCTTTATATGATGTTTTCACACCTGCCAGAAGATGTGCAATATATTTGTTCACTTTGTTCGGAAAAATCTCCTGCCCAATGGGAGTGCATCATACAAGAAACCATGCAGCATGGCTTTCAACGAGTTATACTTGCTTTGCAACATTCTAAATGTGCACAACATCTTTTAGGACCGATGGCTGCCAAGCACGGAATAGAAAAATTAAAGGTATGTTTTAATTATATTGGAAAAACTTTAACCTTATTAACTTTTTGTGTTATTTATAATAAATACATTTTCAACATTTACTTATTTAGTTTCCGTTAACTTAATTAAAAAACATTTTCTTTTAAATTTCAGAAAAAATATAAGCCAAAGAATTGCAAAGTAAACACTTATGGTGATGATGATCATGATTCTTCTCAAGATGACTCCACAGCAATTTCTCTTTCTCTAGGTTTGCCTCACTGTAAAAGTGACCCTTCACCATGTCACAATGCACCTGTCTTTAAAGTTCCCCATACAAGCCCTCGCTCTAAGAGCTCTCCAGTTGTTAGTTCTAAAACAGTTGTTGGCTCTTCAAACACTCCTACTGTATTTTCTTCAGTCTCTGGCTGTGATAAATTGATTAAGTCTGAAGCTGTAACAACTTACTCATCTACCAACAAGGTTGCCATTTCAATATCTTCATCTCAAATCTGTGATAGCTCACAAACTCACTCTAGTGACAAACTTAACAGCTCCATTTGCAGTTATAGCACATCTCGGAAATGTCTCCTGGAGAGTTTTAACAAAAATTCAGAAGTTGTTTCTAATGTTACATCGCCTCCAAATAATTCTTCTCTTCAGACCAATTCTCCAAAGGATTCAGAAACAAAGGCTATCGATAGTTCTGTTCCTAAAACTACTGCTGTCAGTCTCCCAAAGACAGGCGGTGCTTGTCGCTTCGTAATGGGACCAATGTCACCTGCTGGTTTCTTTAGGAGGAATATTAGTAATAGGAGTCATGGTATCAGTATTACGAGCACTAGTAAAGTTCCAACCACTCCAGTTTCATCTAATAATACAGTGAACGTTAAGGGTTCTTCTATTGCAAATACATTAACAACACAGTCTCCTCCAACTAGTACTAATTTAAATCCTAGCAATAGTATACAGACAAGTGAATCGTGTAATGTTTCAGGGTTTTCACCTAAAGTAATTTCATATGGGAATAGTCCTAAGATCCCATCAGTAAGTACTGTATGTTCCAGTAGTTCAGTTAGTACAGTTTCAGCTATAAATGGCACTATTATGACGCCTAATATCGTATCATGTTTTAGTGATACAAAGGCTCAGTCCCCTCATGGATCACTCGTGAGCAACGTAACAACTTGTAGTTTTGGTAACCCCAACAATAATACACCATCCATTGTTGTTCCTAAAACTACTACTTTGACTGAGGTTTCTTTGTCACAGCCACTGACAACTGAAACTGCGAATAATGCAACTCAGATTTGTACGAATGTTACAACTTCATGTACGACGTCATCAGCGGTTGGTAGCAAAAGTCTGTTGAGCACAGTATCTTATGGGAGTAGCTTTATTAGTACTGTTTCTTCAACAGCTACTAATACTGGGTCAGCAACTTTAAAATTTCCTGGTACTGTTCCATCTAACAACAACACTTCAACAACAACAACTAACATTATCTCTTGTGTTAGTAGTGTAATTAAATCCAGTGATACAACAAAATCATCGTCTTCTTCAGCAGTTAGCACAGTAATTAATAAATCTCCTATTTTCTCTTCTCCTGCCCGCAACCTGAACACACATCAAGACAGTAACAATCTTAAGAATACAAAATCTTCAGATAAACTATTTAAAAATAATTTTAGTACAAATCAAAAAAATCAAACTACACATGAGACTTCTAAATTGAATACAATAATTGAAGAAGATGAAGAAATTGATTTCAATAACAGTACTAAATGTTTAGCAACACCAGTTTCCACGGCTCATTCGACTTCTTTATCCGCAAAAACGCCTTCCACAAACAGTATTTCAACATCCCAAAACTCATTGAAATCTACGAACTGTCCTTCTCCAGTACCATCAGAGGATAGTACAACAGATTCAGCGTCTGAAGATTCTGATGATGTATCAAACTTTAATTATAAAGATATTGCTACTTCTCTTCAAAAAGAAAGGCAGAAACTTTTCTCCGAAGCTCGCAAGAATAAATCTCTCTACACTTCAGATGATGGTAATCTTAAGTGTATTCCTGAGCTAGCACTCAAAGCAGAAAAAGTGAAGGAATATCCCAAGAATTTCCACGATGTTATTGAAAGAATAAATAAACTTCATTATCAGAGTGTTGTAAGTATATTTTATTTCCATTTTCTACTCTGAATTTTGAAATCTATTTAAAAAAATTTTTTATCAAAGATATCTAAACATACTCATCATCTAGTCAATTTTTTTTTGGATTTGCCTGATTGAATTATGCTGCTCACCACGATCCCACAATGTATTCAGGAGCTCAAAAGAGCAACAACCAGTCTATACAGAGCTAGTCAATGAAAGCTTTTGCTGGACAGCCAACCTGTGTGTAACCATTGTCTGTAGGAGTATATCATTAATGAGTTCTTGCTTGGCTTTCCACCAGTGTCCTGCCAAAAAAAAAAAAGCATCTCTTTCTTTCTCTCTCTCTAATGGCATCAGTAATTAAAAGAAAACTGCCATTCAGAGAAGAGAAAAATATGAAGGTCTAAAGTACAATATTTTGGAAGTTTCGCATCAACAAATGAACTTTTAACAGCAAAATTATTATATATAAAGTAAGATTAGATATTTGCTTTCCCTAAAACAAAAAAAGTGATAGACTTAATTCTTTGTACTGTAGGCACAAGGCTTGAAATTTTGAGGAAGGGGACTAGTTAATTTCATCAACACCAATACTTGACTGGTACTATTTTATTAACCCTGGATGGGTGAAAGGCAAACTTGACCTTGGCAGAATTTGAACTCAGAATGTAAAGCCAGAAGAAATGCTGCTAAGCATTTTGTCTGGCGTGCTAACAATTCTGCCAGCTCGATGCCTTCACAATGATAAACTTATGAACTTTGTTTTTCTTTTATTAACAGCACCAGTTCAATGAAGACATGGTGCGGATTATTCAAACAGCTCTAAATGACAGTGCTGATCAAACTGTGAGTCGGAAACGAGCTAACAACTCTGTGCGGTCTATCTTCATCAAGGTGAGATTAAGTCATTCTGACTTTTTGCTTTTCATTCAATACTGTACTTGCTTTCAAAGTTTATTGTAATTAACCCAGCTTTCCTTAAACCACTCTTGGTTCTAAGATATAAATTCCTTGTTTTAAAATGATCTAAATTAAAACCTTCCATCAGAATTGTATAACAACAAAGTTATTTTAATAAATCTTTTATTATTTTCAAAATTAAATCTTTCATTATTTTCAAAATTAATTGAAAATTGTGAAGGCGTATGGCTCAGTGGTTAGAGTGTCGGGCTTGCAATCATGAGGTTGTGAGTTCAATTCCCAGACTGGGCTGTGTGTTGTATTCTTGAGCAAGACACTTTATTTCACGTTGCTCCAGTTCACCCAGCTGTAGAAATGAGATGCGACGTCACTGGTGCCAAGCTGTATCGGCCTTTGCTTTTCTCTTGGACAGCATCAGTGGAGTGGAGAGGGGAGACTGGTATGCATGGGCAACTGCTGGTCTTCCACAAACAACCTTGCTCGGAGTCGTGCCTAGGAGAGGAGGTTTCTAGGTGCAAACCCATGGTCATTCATGACCGAAGGGGGTTTTCTAATTGAAAAAGAAATATGATAACAGGAAGGTTAGTGTTATTCATAATAAGGCCCCACATAAACTAATTAGAAGTACAGTTATTTCTTAACTTAATATCTTTGTTGTGAAAAGAGAAAAATTTCCATTGCAAAATTCATTAAGCATATTGTTTCTTTTCTCTCATATCAGCAAATGGAAAAATATTTTCCCTGGTTCAACGTCAAGGCTTGTGTATTATGGGATCACAATAAGAATATGCCTGTGTAAGTAATCTTTTGGAATATGTTACTATTTGTAATTTATGGTTTTTCAAAAGGAAACTATTTTAGATTTCTTTTGTTTGTTGTAACACTATTATTATTAGTATTTTTAATATAGCTTTGTTGTGTCATTGTTTTGATATTTGATTCATTCGTTTTTTCCCCCCTTTCCATGCTAGCTTAGCATGGTTATACTTATTATTGAGGAATTGTTTTACAGTTAGGTGCACTTCCTGTTGCTAACCCTTGCTTGTTTTTCAAGAAAGGCATCTCTTATTTCACACATCTTTGAAAGCACAGAGCCAGTGTGCATGATTTATTGATAGGAGAAATGACAACAATGTCACTGCATATAGTTCAGCAGTTTTCAGAGAATAGCAAATGTAAACACGTGCACACACACACACACACACCACACAATAGGCTTTGTGCAGTTTCTGCCTGCCAAATTCAGTCACAAGGTACTGGGCAGCCTGGGGCTATAGTAGAAAAAAAAAAAAGGATTTTTAACCCTTTTAGCATTTAGATTACTCTGTCAAATGTAATGCTTATTTATTCACATTGTTTTGAATTAATCATGCATTATCTCATAGCTTCAAGATTTTGTTGCTGTGATTGTTTATTTTTTAAATGACATAGGGTAGGTAAGAGAGGTTGGATCTGATCAGTTTGATCATAAGACAGGTAGAATATTTGGGCCAGATATGGCTGGTTTAAATGCTTAAGGGTTAAGGTAATGGCCAATCAATTCATTAACTATACAAGCTAGACAGATTCATCATATTCAATCTCCACTGGGAACTGGTTATAACTTAGTCTATTACACTTAAAAATGGATGAGGGAGAAAGTAATTGATTACAATAGATAAAAGTTAACATCCAGCAACTCTTATCAACAATAATAGTGGTCACCAGTGTTATTAGCTGGCAAAGAACAGGAAAGAGATGGTGCCAAACTGAAATCTCCAGACTGTTGTGTTAGTACTAATTTTGGGAGAAAATATTAGCAATAGTTTTATGATATTCCAGTGTCAGCAGATGTTGCTAGTTTGCAGATTATGTATGTGATAGGGTGATTAGGGGGCCATACAGTCATGCTATTGCACACACACACACACACGTGTGGATGCACCCACACACATGCACACACTCATAGAACAAGTTAAAAAAGAGAAATTACAATGTTAAGTTTACATTAGTGAAAAGACTAATAAGGAATATTGGTAATTTACCAAGATAGGAGAAAATATTAACAAGATAGAAGAGAGAAAAAAATCAGCAATGGGATACACTTGGAGGAAGTAACACATTCTTCCTAAAAGAAAGATAAGGGATAATACTAAACACATTCATAAAAGCAGTTCAGATAGAGACTACCAAAAGGCTATTGACTAAAGCCATTAAAGATAGTATGTAATAAGTGTATTGGTTTATATTACACACACACACACATCTATGCAACATGAAGCTACAACATTCTAAAATTGAATAATGCCCTAATTTGCCATACTGAGTTTAGCTGAAAGATGGACCTTTGTATTTCACAGCTTATAAGATGTACTCCACTTTTAACAAGGTTTCCCTTGAAGAAAAAAAAAGTTTATTTCTTTCTTGGCATAATTAAACTATGCATGTAAATAATTGCTAGTTTATTGACTGCTGTTGTAGCATCATAGTTAATTGTTACAAAGGTAAAAGAGATACCTTAGAGAGGTAACTATAAGGGTATCAAATTGTTGAACCAAGTCATGAAAGTCACAGAAAGTGTTATAGCTTCATTGATTGATTGAGTAAAGAGCTTGTCGAGATGAGATGCAGTTTGTTTTTGTGCCAACAAAAAATTCTATTGATGTCATTTTCCTAAAGAGACACCTGCAGAAATACTTAGCTAAGAGTAAGCTGCTGTACTTAGGATTTTTCAACCCGAAAAAGTCTTCAACAGAATACTTTGCTTCATGATCTGATGGGAATGAAGGAAACTAGGAGTCGTTGAATGGGTTGTGAGAGCCATACAAGCCATGTACAAGAGTGCTGTAAGCAAGATGAGAGTTGGTAATGAGTACAGTGACTAATTTAATGTGTAATTAGGAATCCACCAAATGTCAATGCTCATTCCCCTCCTATCCCCTCCAGGCTATAATGGAAAAGTTTAAGATTGGATATCTGTGAAAACTCCTATATGCTGATGACATTGTTCTTATAGCGGAATCTTTAATCAGGATTAAAAAATAAATTTCAGGCACAGAATGGAAACCAAGAATCAAGGGACCTCAAAGTTAACTTAGCAAAGACTAACATGTTTGTATGTGGAAAACAAACAGGACCTTGTTACCATGCAGGAAATGGCTTTACTGAACATTTAGAAAATGAGTAGGAAGAAATTCCATATGGTGCACTCCAATGCAAACTATGAACACTCAAGAGGTGCAGTGAAATCATGGGCAGATGCACAAGAGTAATAAACACTAAGAATGCATTGGAAATTGATCTCAGTTTCCCTGGACTATCATTAAGGGTAGTTCATAATGTTTATTACCTACGTGATCTAGTAGTGGAGAATTTTCTGAAAGTATTGTTGCCAGAATAAGAACAGGCTGGAGAAAGTTGAGAGAGAAAGAGAGAGAGCTACTAACTCTTTTGTTAACAAAAGGTTTCTCTCTCTCTCTCTCAGTGAAAGGCAGACATATGTTCTGTATGGAGAGGACCTGCAAAGACTAGAAAGAAATGAAGCTAACATACTCCATGACTTTACAATTTTTTTTATTTGGGCTTAATGTATCTAGGACTACCTTGTCCAGTGTGTTCATTCTTAACAAAAGGAAAAGGACAACAAGGTGTGCTTTAAGAAGGATTTACTTGTTATTTCTTACAGATTTAGCAAATATGTTGAGGCCACCTCATTGTCAGAGTTTATAGTGTATTTAGTAAATGAATCTTTGCTATTAAGTGAGATGATAGGGAGGTAATTAGTCTCTTTGTTTAGAGGTTGTTAGTTTATATTATTAGGGACCTCTGGTGTGTGTGTGTGTGCGTGTGTGTATACATATCTAGAAGGTCCTTTGCTATGGCCGGTCAGAAAGTGACCATTGGTTTTCGCACATATATAGCACTTGGCTCTATAGGCGACCCATCAGAGTCGTTGCCCGTAGGTATATAACGACTCTTCAAATAGAGGAAGGAATATGTCATGGTCAGTTAATTGGAATTGGAATCATCCCTCTTAGGTCGGTTCCTGTTGCGTTTAAACGAGCAATAAGAACGTATACAATTATATCGATGTTTGTAACGCGGGCAAACGTAATTTAAGAGAGTATTACTTGTAGGACTGTACCTATTAATGTTAATTAATAACGGGATAAAGACGTGACAAAGCGATAGATATTCCGGAATCAGGAAAGATGAAATACACTATTGATACTCTCAAAATTCTACCTTATATATCAACACAACTGAAGGCGCGTGGCTGAATGGTTAGAGAATTGGATTCGCAATCGCGAAGTTGTGAGATCGATTCCCAGACTGAGTGATGCGTTATGTCTTTGATCAGACACTTTTTTTTCCTGTTGCTTCTTCTACCTGGAGTTGCGATCGATAGATAGTATTAGCAATTGGAAAGACCAATGGAAAACATTGTTTTCTCAGTCCGATCTGACGAAAGTCGATCGACTGCCGATATCAGCACACAACCAAAGAAATACAGATGTAATGATATCAAACGTCATTATATATATATCGTTATTGAGGAATATATATCGTTATTGAAGAAAGAATTAAAAAGCACGATAAACACAAAATAATTAATAACAAAATATTGACAAAACTCTCTAAAAAAAACTACCATCGCCAAATTACTCACTAAAATTACAACTGCAACAGTTGAAAAAATAGGCTAATCCTAAATACATAACCTGCATTTATCTCGTTGAAGGCATATTCTGTGAATTTAAATAAGGAATATTACACAGGAAAGACAGCATTAAACCAAGGAGTAGAATGACCGTTCACTGTCAATAAATGCGATATCCTAATACCAGACAATTACTTGTTAGTTGATATTTAGACTTACACATAAAAAGTTAATTCTCCAATAACAAACCATTTTTTGCTCCACCGATCTCACAAAATCTTAGATCAAATACAGATAGATTAATAATATTTATTTGGTATCAGGGACTGAATCAATAATTGTACTTCTTTGAACTCAAATAGTCCCAACGTGCAAGTTCCTAACGATTGGTCAATCGACCAGTTATGTGACGTTGAAATACTTATCCAATCGCGTTGCATTATAAATCACCAGCAGTTTGAGCCTACCTACCTCTATAAAAGGATTCGACAAATATCTTCACACCAGTGTGGTGAGGTGAGGCAAGCCGCTGTGGGCATTAAGCCATCCACTCAGTGGGCTGAACGCAAGCAAACAGACGAGACGCAGCAACAAGCCTAAAAGGTAGAACGTTGTTTAAAGAAGTCGTCGTTCATCTTTATTCCTGTTGAAGCACGTGAAACCAACACCCGACTAGACCTAGCTCACTGTGATGTTCTACACTGTTCGTTGCATTTAGCGGAAGAATAACGTGTCGTTATTAATTGAAAGCTTGTGTCTGGTAATATTTCTATTCATATCCATCACCACAATAACGACTAAAACCTTCCAGCTAAAATTTATTTAAAACTACAAAACGAAACTCAATATATTATGATATATCATAGACAAAATGAAAAGCTGAAATTTTCACATTCCTCATGAGTTTTATGTAATATGTTTAGTCGGTATTCAAAAATCACGTGTTTAAAACAACCAAATACAATAATACAGTCACCAAAATCTGTAAGAAACATGGTTGCTATTCAAATCGAAAAATCATTAGCTTAAAATAACCAATCAAAATGATGCATTCCCCAACGGCTGTTTAAAAGACACTAAACTATATATCTCTCATGCAACTATATAAACTGACTTACTATTCATTTCATTTACTTTGCAATCCCTTTTGAGATTAAATGCATTTGGAACATCGTCATTTCCTTTTAATTTCTACTTGTATGGAAAATAGTTATTCACTCTCTCATTTTCTCTCTCAATCTCTTTCTCTCTCTCACC
>JAOPUL010003242.1:19150584-19165331 GCA_027564515.1 Octopus rubescens | reverse complement strand
ATGCCACGCAGTGGGATTGAACCCGGAACCATGTGGTTGGGAAGCAAGCTTCTTACCACACAGCCACGCCGCGCCTTGTATATATTCATATTCATTTCTTTATTGTTTATGATGATCTGTTATAATGTTTTCTCTGATAATAAATCTATGAAAAATCCGGTCATCTAGTGCAGGGGGTATAGGTAAATAAGATGTTTCTGAAATAAAGGAATTCAAGTGCTCCTCTGAAACTAAAGTGATATAATGCATAATTCATTACATTGCAATATGTCGCTTCTTAGTGGAAACAACTGTAAGCTGATGAATTAATTAATTCATCAGCTTAATTTATTAAAGAATTGTATAATATTTGTTATTTACTCTTGATATATTGTGGTGCTGCCTGCCATAAGGGGAGATTGTTGGAAGTTGAGGGATGCCTGACCAGAAGCGGTAGGACGAGTGACGTCACGTGAGGGTCAGGGGCAAGTCATGGCCCTTTTGGTAGCAGCGCTGGTCAAGTGAGGACGTGTGTGTGAAGGCAGATGGTTACGGTGAAGATGGATGTACCGCACATGGACAGTGAAATAGCTCTGTGCAAAGTGAGTTGAAGACAAGAGGTAAGTCCAATTGCATCTGATTACAAGCCATTTTGGTGTTAAAGACTTTTTCCCATCTTTCGGCATTCTTACACCCGGCAGCAGTTTTTTTTCCCCCTTTTCTTCTTCTTTCTGTGGGGTTTTATTAACTTTATGATCTTGCAAAGGAGATGGCTGCGAAATTGAGAATGTGTAGAGAGGCAATAAAAGCCTTTAACGGCAAAGGAGATGCCATCACCTGGTTGAAAAAGGTTAAATTGGTTGCTACACTGCAAGGTATCAAAAATGTGGCTGACTTAATCGCTCTTTATCTCGATGGAAATACACTGGCATTGTACCACGAGATGGATGAGTCAGACCAACTGAATGTGGAGAAGATAGAGCAACATCTTAAGGAAGTGCTCACCGAGGGGCCTCATGCAGCATTCACCAAGCTAAGCAAAGTGAAATGGTTGGGAAAACATGTGGACGTATTTGCAGCAGAATTACGGTGGTTGGCTATGATGGCTGGATTCACGGTAGAATGTGAAAGTGCCATGCGGATGGTGTTTGTGAACGGGTTCCCCAATGAGATCGCAGTGAGACTCCAACAGAGAGATGAGCATGAGTGAGCTAATTGCACAGCCCAGCGTAGTAACACAAGGTGCAAAGTGGAATGCTTCAGCACTAGCAGCGACGGGAGTCCATGGCAGTCGACAATGATTGATGAATGATGAAAGGAGATCAGTCACTGTGAATATTTGTCCGCATGCGTTCAGAGGCCGGTGCTTCAGGTGCCAGGGCTTGCACATGGCAAGGGACTACAGAGAGCCAAAGCCAGATATAATCTGCTACCAATGTAAACAGCCAGGCCACATTGCCAATAATTGCAACCAGGTAGATGGTTCAAGTGGGGTTACTGCACTGGTGTCTATCACTGGAAGTGAGTAGAGGCGCCCTTGCAGTCGCTGCCCGTAGTGGAAGTTCTGCGGGGGGAGGGGGGCATCACGAGCCCTCGTGGACACGGGTTGCACAACAACATAAGTGACCGCGGAGGTGGTTAAAAAGTGGAAAGGGATGAGTAGTGTAAGGGCAGTCGACAGCAAGGAAATTAGATGCCGAAGTAGCAGTGAGGTGGAGATGGTGGTATGGGGAAGAAAAATAAGGATCCGGGCAATCAGAATTGACCACATGGTGGACGGAATCAACATAGTGATGGGCATGGATGTGATTAGCTGCTTAGGAGGCATTACATTGAGTGAAGTCGGGGTAATGTTTGGTAGCACGGAAACATCATGCGCCGTGAGTATGCAATAGGAGAACAGGAAGATCCATGACAAAAAAACCTACTGCTCACACCATACAGGACAAGGATTTCAGGGCTGTGTTCAATTGGCAATGGTGGGTAGTTGAGTGGTACTGGAAAGGAGAACCACCAGCGCTGAAGAATAGAGTGAGCTGTTATCAGCATACCTTGAAAGGAGATGCCATAAGCGAGTTTGAGGGAGAAGTACAGATATGGATCGAGGAGGGTATATTGATTCCCTGGAAGGAGGAGGTAAAGTTTGGAGTATTGCAGTTGATGGCAGTGGTGCAACCTACGAAGAACATGGTCAGACCAGTGTTGAACTTTCGTGAACTCAACGAACAGGTCATGCCACACAGGCAGTGAGGTCACGGACGGCATGCAGCTATGTCAAAGCAAACAGACAGGGTGAGCTAGGGTGACAGGGTAGGAGAGAGGAAAGTGGCCATGATGCAGGAGCTTGTGGGGAGGATAAAGGCAGATGACTCAGTAAGAGGATGCTGGTACGTCCCCAAATCGGAGAGCAGGACCGTATGGTGTGATGCCAGCAGCATAGCACTAGGAGTCACCAATACTGCCGCCTCGGCCTCATCCTTGCCAACAGGATTTAGCGTGGCCCTCGGTCTTTTTAGCCTGGAAGCTCTCGCTGCTGTCTGCCACCTCAAGCAGCCCGACTTTGCCAATGCTGCCGTTTCAAGTACAAGACATTTCCGCAGCTTCAAGCAGCAAGACACTGTCTGTGCTGCTGCCTCAAGCAGCAAGACATTGCCTATACTGCCGAAATATTAATGTTGAAATGATATAACAATACAAGGGTAAATAGAAAAGAAATGAATTTAAAAATATTAGTTTGAATGGGATATTCAAAATAATTAATGATACGTTTTATATGACTTCAGATTTAAGGAAGACAACATGCCGCGAAGGTAATCAGCTGAATGGAGATGCCCCATTTGCAGAGGTTGAAGAAGAAGTAATGGAAACTCCATTCATGAGTTCTCAAACCAGAAACTCAACTGGTCCTTCACCCCAGCCTAAACCAGATCTCAACCTACCACATCTTGTATTTGAAATTTCTAGCGATGATGGTTTCTACTGTCGAGCACATTCAATTGATGGTAATTATTATTACATTCCACTTATTGTTTTCTCTCTCTCTTGACTTTTTCCATTGTAAAAAGAAAGACAAAATATGAATATGAATAATGTCTTTTTTTTCTTTTCCTTTCTAGATGCTTGGCGTCAGGTTTATGAGGCTGTCCAAGATGTCCGTGCCTTGTCTAAAAGGAAGCAATTATCCTATGCAAGTTAGTAATTTTTCTGTTGATTCATTTGGACTATATTGATTTTAGAAAACTTACTAAATTTCCAGTTACATTCACCTAAACATTGTAGATACCATAAGAAATTTATTAGCAAAACAGAGGGAGGTACAGGTTCTGCTGGCTGCTTTTGGTTGTATGTTACCAAAGCACTCGAAACCCATAATAGTTTGTAATAGAGAAGTTTGTGTCTTGAGTCATTTTTGCTTAGGTACAGTTATCTGTTATTTGATGGCATTAGTTCAAGTAAAAGCCCTATCTAGAATCATTTTTAGCTGTATTGGGGTTGTGGGCTCTCCAGAAGAAGTCTTTATAAATTACAATACACACGCATATATATATAAATTGTAAATACAATTTATGCACATATATATATATATATATACACACACACACACGTTAAAAACACATGCCAGTGATATGTGAAAGGCACTTGTGCCGGTGACATGTTAAAGGCACCTGTGCCGGTGCCATGTTATAGGCATCTGGTACACTCTCTGGAGTGGTTGGTGTTAGGAAGGGCATCCAGCCGTAGAAACCAAGCCAAAACAGGCTGGGGTCTGGTGCAGCTCTCCGGCTTGCCAGTCTCCAGTCAAATCATCTAACCCATGCCAGCATGGAAAACAGACACTAAATGATGATAATGATATATATATATATATATATAAATTGTAGGTATTTTACTAATAAGATGTCCTTCAACTGAATTGTTTTAATGATTTAACCCTTTTGATAGCAATCTACCCGAGACTGTTCCTGGTTCAGTTAATACAACATTCCCGTTTTAAAATGATCAAGATTAAAATCTTTCATCAAAATTTCATGTTAATTTATGTTTGAAACACTAGGTTAGCCACGACAAAGTTACTTTACTAAATTTTCCTTATTTTCAAAATCAATTGAAACAAAGGCATTGTTAGAAGATTGTCATGACTTAGAGAAAGTTTTCAAGATCTCTGTTCATGGAGAGTGTGCAGGCTTGATGCGAGATGTCTAGGTTGCATGTAAATGATGGTAATATGTAGAACAGCTAGGAGGATTTAAAAAGGAGTATCATTTTTATAAGAGGGAGCATGTTAGAATTGTGTTGACCAGCAGTTTTAATGTACAGAAATAAGTGTGTGGAGCATAATTAACCCTGAGTTAAACTAGAGTTGATAGTATTGGGGCTCAGAAGAACCCTGTTGGTTCATATTGTGATGGTTTGAGCTGACAGGAAGCTTCCGGTCCAAGTGATAGTTTGATGCTCATAGTTGTACAGTTTAGTTTGGACATTGTCATACCAGACATGGTCAAATTCTTTCATCATCATCATCATCATCATCATCATCATCCTTTAACGTCCGTTTTCCACGCAAGCATGGGTTGGACTGCTAATGCAAATGTAATGACATTGCTTCCTCAAGTTCTCAGATGCAAGGGATCACTGGTAAGGGACAGAAGAGCAGATATCTGATAGATGTTATGCTTGTTTTTTCAATACTTGAATTTGTTCCTTTAATGCTAGCATAGGTTTAGATGGAGACTGGCTGGATGCTCTTCCAGTGGCCAACGATTACCTGTTTTTCATGTAAGGGATGTCTTTATTCCATTGGTCTTTGAAAGCACAGAGTGACAGGATATAGTGTCAGCAAGAGATGTCAACATTAACACTTTACTCTAGTAAATACATAAGCATTGGTGCACATGTGCATGTGTGTGCACACACATATGCAAAATATACAACAAGCTTGCTGCAATTCAGATTCCTTCACTTGGTATTAGCAATAGTAGAAGACACTTACCCAAGCCACAATACAGTGTGACTGAATTTGAAACCTTGTGGTTACCAAGTGAACTTCTCAACCGCACAGCCATGTCTGGCTTATATGAAAGAGAAGTCTTTAATCGTTATTCATGTATTTAACAATTAGAAAACCAAATAAATTTCATTTTAGTGACACAGTGACTTTAAAAATTGTTAAATTTGATGTACACTAATTAATGCCGAACTTAAATTCCTAAACTCTTTTATTATTATAGATATAGATGGTGCCCTAATGTTTGGTGTAAGTCATCGAGCTGTGGTATATCTTTTGGAACAGCTGCATGGTGCAAAGAAATGTTATAATTACAAATTTAACTATCATTCTCCTCCAAGAGAATACGATGAAGATGATCAGGTATGCGATTGATGTTTTTTTTAATGTTTCTTCCAGTTTTACGCTATATCAGTCTATGTTTTCCAATATTTCGTAATAACAAACACCATATTTATTTTTTTTTGGGTGGGTTGTTCATGTGATTTTCAATGTTGAATTTACAACAGTTGCACTTTTACAATTTCCATTTGTAAAAGTCCAAAGTCACTTTCAAATTTACTTTTTATTTCATTTAGGATACATGAACATTTCCAATGCATTAAGAAAAATCTGTGTTTATTACACACGTGATTTTTTCAACAAAGATTTTATTACCTATAATTATAGGCATGCCTATATGAGTGCATATTATACACAAATATATATGGTGTTCAAAGATAATTGTAGAAAATTGTAACACATTTAATTAGAGTTGTAATTTATAAAGCAATATTTCTGAAACCTTTTATGTTGTTAAATTGGTTTACTGCAAACTTAGTAAATCATTAGGATACACAATATGTAATTATTTTAAGAAGGACGACCAGTTTCAAAGGTTTTATATCTGTGCTTTGATATTGCAATATGTATGTTAGTTTTTTTATATTATTATATTTTTATAATTTTGTCATATGTTTGATAATTTATCTCTTAAACATTAATTTACTGATTTCAGGAACCTACTGAAACATCAAGTGGTTGTATTCGCACGGAACCATTCAGTACAAGGAAACCATATGACATGTTTAGTTTTCTCATGTCACGTTACCGGAACCGTCCTCAGTCAAATCATGCTACTGGTGATGAAGAAATGGCTTTGAAATCATCTAGGTTAGCTTATAATTTTATTTTGAATTCATTACAGCAAATCTCCCTGAGTCGTTTCATGCTTATTTTCATGTGAAAATCCATTTTGTATTTGGAAAGGGGAAACTTTCTCAAAATATTATAGGATCATTAAACGGCCATTAAGGATATTTTGGGTATTGATTGTAAAATCTCTCACTTAGAGAAATAATTCTTTATCGAAGTGAACGAATTGAAAAACTATCAGTCTTGGTAAGACAGGGATGCAATTCAGTCTTGATAACAGCGAGAGGGTCAACTCCATCTTCTGACATCATTGTTTTTGGTGGGTAATTTGGAAAAATCTGTATCCTTTTGTGTTTGTATAACTTAGCTATACTCTCTTTCCAATTTTTAATATTTGAATTGTTTTACTTTTGTTTTTTTCTTAAATTAGGCGACCGACCAGCATGGACCTTCCAATGGCTATGAGGTTTCGCCATCTTCAAGCACATGCTCGTGAAGCGGTTGGTGTTTATAGGTAAGTAGTTAAAGTCTAAACTTGCACAATAAGCCGTTGTCTTTTGGATTTTATGAAATCTGAATACCTGAAAGAAAATAATAATGATACACCATACAGTTGTGATGCATGCGCCTGGGGTACCCTTATCAGATGGGTAGTCATGATGGCAAGCACTGCTCTATCACTCAATAATATCGTCACCATCATCATCATCTCCTCATGCTGTCATGGGTTGGAGTCGACTTTTTGAGGTTGTACAGCCGAAGTTGGAAACTTTAACTTAGAAACTATTTCTAATATCTTTGGAAACCGATGTTAGAAATATTGTTGTAGAGAAGATAAAATATATTATTATCTCAATCTTAATTTGTTGAGTTATTCCAATAAAAAAAAGATGATAAAATATATTATTTTACTTGTTTCAGTCATTAGACTGCGACCATGCTGGGGCACTGACTTGTAGAATTTTAATAAAACGAATCAACCCCAGTACTTATTGTTTTATAAAGCCTGGTACTTATTCTATTGCTTTCTTTTGATGAACTGCTAAGTTATGGGGGACATAAATACACCAACACAGGTTCTCAAGCAGTGGTGGAGGACTAACACAGACACAAAGATACACACACACATATATATGTACGACAAGATTCTTTCAGTTTCCGTCTACTAAATCCACTCAAGGCTTTGATTAGTTTGAGGCTACAGTAGAAGACACTTACCCAAGGTAAACCCGGAACCATATGTTTATGAAGCAGACTTACCACAAAGCCATGTCTGCACCTCAGTATGTTAAAATAAGCCATGTTCTTGTAATTGCTGAATTTTTGTGTTGCTTATTCATTAATATCTATTTTGTCTAGATATGATTTTGAGGATATTTTTGTGGTGCCTGTTTTTATTGTTGGTTCTTAACTTTTTCTTAAATAAAAATATAAAATTTTGGTGTCACATAAAAAGCATCTGTGCTGATGCCATGTAGAAAGCACCTGTACTGGTGCCATGTAAAATGCATGCATACCAGCGTCACATAAAGAGCACCTGTGGCAGTGTCATGTAATAAAGCACCTGTGCTGGCACCACGTAATAAAGCACCCATGCTGGCGCCACTTAAAAGTCACCCAGTACACACTGTGAAGTGGTTGGTGTTAGAAAGAGCATCTAACCATAGAAACCATGCCAAAACAGATGACTGGAGTCTGGTGCAGTCCTCCGGATTGCCAGCTCCTGCCAAACCATCCAACCCAAGCCAGCATGGAAGACGGACGTTAAATGATGATGATGTATATAAATTCAGAGTATATTTAATTTGGTCATGGTACATGATGTATTAGCATATGCACACACCTATTTCTATTATTACAATACTCAAATATTACTGTGGATGTTTAACGTTTTCTTTTCAAACACCAAATGAAATAGGCATGTATTAATTACATAAAACTTTTTATCTTAATTTATTTTTAGATCTATGATCCATGGCAGAGGTTTGTTTTGTAAAAGAAATATAGATGCTGGAGAGATGGTAATTGAGTATGCTGGCGAAGTCATTCGAGCAGAATTAACTGATAAAAGAGAGAAGTTTTATGAAAGCAAGGTATCTACAGTCATCTTTCACCAAATGCTTTTCATCTGTTTAATTTTTGATACTTTTTATCTTTCTAAGTGACTCAATCTGACCAGATCAAACCCTCTCACACCTACCTACCTTGCAATGTCAATTTTAAAAATAAACAATCACACCATCAAAATCTCAAAGCTACAAGACAATGTATGATAAATTCAAAACAACGTGAATAATTAAGAATTACATTTGACGGAGTAATCTCAAAGCTAAAGGGTTAATTTTTGATAGTTTTTCAATTTTGTTTTTAAAGTGACTCACAAAAATGCTGCCTGCTTGTAAAATACATTTTAAATCTGTTTTTATTTGATTATTCTTTTGTAGGGCATTGGTTGTTATATGTTCCGTATTGATGATGTAGAAGTTGTAGATGCAACGATGCATGGTAACGCTGCCCGTTTTATTAACCATTCATGTGATGTAAGTGTTTTATTGGTTTCTCTTCTTTTCCATTTTTTTTTTTTTTGTTAAAGAGTTGTTTCAGTCATTAAACTGCAGCCATGCTGGGGCACTGCCTCGAAGGGTTTAGTTGAACATACCGAGTAACTTATTTTTAAGGCCCCAGTACTTATTTTTTAAGTCTGGTATTTTATTGGTCTTTTTGCTGAAACTGCTAAATTACGAAGACATAAATAAACCACCACTGGTTGTTAAATGGAGATGGGGTACAAGGCATTGATCAGACCGATGCTATAGTAGAAGATATTTGCCCAAGGTGCTGTGCAGTGGAACTGAACCCAAAACCACATAGTTGCAAAGCAAGCTTTTTAACCACGCAGCCATATTAGTTTATGTTTCTATCATTTAAATTTCTTATATTCAATGAGTGCTTTATTACCTTGTGAGTTTGTGTGAAATCATAGTAGCATTTTGTGTAAGATACTGTGTAGTAGAAGTGAACTTGAAACCATGTGGTTGTGAAGTGAATTTCTTAACCAAACAGCTGTACAGCACCTATATTTATTGAAAAAAGAAATATTTAAGCATTTCAGAATATAGGTGTTTTGTTTATATTTAGTGCAAGTTTGCTTAGTACTGACTAATATATTAATAATTTTAAGTCTTAAAAAGTGGAGCTTATTTGTCTTAGAACAGTTAGTTACCAAGAAGTGTAATTATCTTGCATGATTCCATATATGAAAATAATTTCGAGCTGAATAGTAAATCGTTAAAACAATCTTTAAATGTATATTAAAAAGGTTTTTTTTCTTTAAAAAATGTGATGAATCTTTTGTCTGCTCCAATAGATATGTTATGTAAAATATAGAATAAAAAATGCAATTCAAATTATCATCATCTTATGGTTTAGGAATTACAGAAATATAAAATAAAATTATTATTTGTTTGTTTCAGCCAAACTGTTATTCTAAAGTAATTCAAGTTGATGGCAAAAAGCATATTGTAATTTTTGCAATGAGACCGTAAGTAATGTTGTTAATGTATTCTTTCTGCTATTAAAAGTGATCTAGGGAATAAAAAAAATACATTATTGAATTTGTCATAGAATAAATAGATATTGTATTACATGCCATATGTAACAATTATTTTCTTTCATTTAGGTTTGCACATTGTTTTTTCATTTAACTCTTATCCAGCCCAAATATTCTACTTGTCTTTCTAAAAATAAACAATCATGTTATTGAAATCTCAAAGCTATGAGATAACGCGTGATTAATTCAAAGCAATGTGAATCAAATAAGCTTTACATTTGGCAGAGTAAGCTGAATGCTAAAGGGTTTAAGACTTTATAAATAATTTTGTAACGTTGTTTTGCCAGAATAACAATATTTAGCTGAAATGGAATTTCTGTTAAGATTTAGGATACAATCAACATATGAATCAATTATTTGAATTGCGTTATATATACAACTTCTGCTTTTGTTTTCCAGCATCAAGCGAGGCGAAGAGTTAACTTACGACTACAAATTCCCCATAGAAGATATCAAAATTGCCTGCACCTGTGGCTCTAGGCGTTGTAGGAAATACTTAAACTGAAATGTGTTGCTGTTCAACTAGATGAGCTAGCTTATACCTGTCACCCACTGCCATCACCAATTCTGCTTACATTATTATTATTTTTTTTCTCTCTTGAACTCAATGCTGATAGGTGAGAAAGGAGAAATTTCAAGAAACACATTTTTTGGCCTCCCTGTTTTGGCCTGATGGGAAATCTCTATGGACCAAAGCTTTGTCACTCTTCAAAGTAAATAACCTACTATAAATAGAATCTTTTGAAAAACTGATTCTGTCAAACAGACCAGTTTTCTTTTGGCAATTTCTACAATTTTTCTTCAGTTATGGCGAAAACTACAAAAAGAAAAAGAAAAAAAAATACCAATAACAAAAACGTTTCTTACTTTACTGACGTTATTTATTATCAGATTTCACCAGGGACTCATTTTTTTTTTTTTTCCTTTGAGAATATGCGTGTGTGTATGTATGTACATAAGTTGCGTGTATATAATGTACATATGTGTGCGAGATTTGAATGAATGTTCATAACTATAAAACTATTATTACAATGAAGAAAAATTGTAGAATTATTCTTTAGAAATATAAGTCTTTTTGAGAAAGATTTAACAAAAAAAAAAAGTCTCCTTTCATGTTGGTAATATTGTCTTTGTTTCTTTGTTCTATTTTCTGATAAATTATATTGTAATACTTACTTTGGTCTTATCTTTTCACCTCCAATTTACGAAGATCATGTTGCTGTAATTAGAAAAACTACTTTGTTGATCTTCACATCAGACATTCGTATTACCAGCACAGTTTTTCTTTTGAAGCTATATAGAAGCCCCCTCCCATTTCTCACAATTTCGATCCTACCTTCACTCATTCTTACCTGTTATTCTTATAAAGAAAAAGAAGAAAAAAAAAATTACGTTTTTTTGACAAATGTGTAAAATCTATTTAAAACGTTTCACACAAACCCCACATAGAAGAAAACATATTTTTTATTCATCAAAGATAGGGACCTACATATTTTGTACTTGTATAATAAAATATCAAACAATTACAATTGCACACACACACACACACATATACACATACATGCACACTCATTATGTTTAGTCTTTGATCTTAGTTTTTATGTCACAGATTTGCCATAGTGCCTAAAATGAATATATATATGTATATATATATATGTATATGTATATATATATATATATATGTATATGTATGTATATGTATATGTATATATGTATATATATGATATATATATATATATATATATAATATATATATATTGTTGTTATTCATATGTTGTAATTTATCTTGTTCTATAGATGTTGATTTTGGTAATTCTGAGAAACCGTTTTATATCCATCACTGATAAAGCACTTATGGAATGTGGTGATTAATCATGATAGCTGTTAAAGTTTATTTTTTTATTTTTAAAATATGGAGTAAGGCAAGTTGGTGCCTCTCTTAAAAACCTGACTGCTATATTGCCTCCTCCATCTCCACCCTAGTAATAATCATTTGCTGGCAAAATGTGTTTTGTTTTTTTTTTTCTTTTTACATTTTAATTTTCATTTTGTGAAGAATGTTAACAGTTAGTTCCTCTCTCTCTCTCTCTTTCTTTGCCATTAACTCGCGCTCTATTGGTTGGGGGCATTGATCTCATATAGTGTATGATTTTGTAAATATTTGTCAAACTCTCCATTGCTCACTTTTGTTTCGTTAGTAAAAGCACTTGACATTCCTATTAAACATTCCTTTCAGTGACTGATGTTTCTCTCCTCTGTTAGCCTCACTTTGTACTATACCAACACATGTCCTGACAAAACCATTAATTCCGTACATTTCGTGGAATAATGAAGCAAACTTAAGGAAAAATGTAAACATGGCTATATTAAATAAAAGAGAATATATATATATGTATATATGTATGTATATATATATATATTAATATATATAAGATTAAATCTTTATTAAAAGTACAATAAAAACGAAAGTGCAATTTTAATTTTAGTTTGTCTGTCATTACCTGTTCTCGGTTGAGCTTGGCGTAAACACTCAGTTGCCTCCCTTCCATCTACATTACATGATATTTATGACCTGTGTACTTTTAGATTAACTCCATTCCTTTGTTACTAGTGCACTTTATTGATTTTTAGGCTTAAGCCACTGCTTGCACATGCAGATTATACGTTTGAGTAGGTGGCAGTTGATTATAAGATGCAATGATTGATTATTTGGTTAAGATATACTACAAAGCTCTGCATTAAGATTTAGGCTAGGCATGTTTCGTATTTTTGAAGATGTAAATTAAAGGAAGGCAACAAAATAAAATTCTTTTTAATAAGATTATGATTATTTTGCATCCACTTTTCAATAATTGATGGGATGGTTTCTTTTTCACAAATTCGGATATTTTCATAGTATTAGAGCAATTAATCACATTTGCACCTGGATGTCCTTTTCTTACTACCACATTTTTCAGCCGTAAAATAGTATTAGAAATTGTTGTTAGTCAAAGCAGTTTGTGAGATAAAAGAATACAACCCACAGAATATAGTAATAAAGCTTATACTCATGACTCTTGGTTCTGAGGGTCATTAGATTACTCAGAAGCTTTCTGTCTCATCGAATCATTTTTTTTTTTTGTTAAAGTAAGAAGGATATTACATTTTTATCAGTAGGGTAGAGAATAGTAAGGCGTGACAATCATGCCATGATAGCCAAAATATTCCAAACAAACAGTCTTTGTGTTTTATGTGCAGAGAAAATGTGTGTCCTTTTGGAGTTTGAATAACAAATTTGTTTATTTTTCTTACTGTGTGTCTGATTAATTACACTGATGCAATCCCACGAAATTGTGAGGAAGAGGTATTAAATTGCATTTAATAATCCCCAAAAGGTTGGTAAACAAACTTTGATCCTGGTTTGATTTAAAACCATGTAAATGAACAAAGCTAAAGGCATTTTATTTAGTACAGAGTTCTATGTTCTCTGATCTTCTAATACCAATGACATATGTCAAAAAAAGTTAATTGAAGTTCATGAGTACATAATTTGATTTAGAACATGAGTCATTCACTTACCTCCATTCATTTATGTCCCTTCATTGTTTCATTACATTAATGTCACTTTAATTTTTTTCCATCATAAAATTCATAATTTTGTGTATGTATTTCTCTTAGAGGGTCTTCAGTCATATGAGGTTGGCCTAGTGGATAAAGATTGTTCAAACTCTCTGTCAGAAATAAATTTTCTATGTTGAGAAAAGATAAGGCTGTTCTGTAGAAATAGGGCATCTGGCATTGATATGAAGAACATACAGATTGGAATAGTTTTTAATATAAAAACCGTGAAAGACCTCAGACTACATTAATTAGTTTGTATGAGCTTTGCTTTATACCCTATTACCAATAATGCTATATTGTATCTTTCTATAAAATATCACCATAATTGACAAAAGTTACATCCATAATAAATGAACATTTTTCTTTGTTGTTTTCCTTCTTTCCTTTCTTACTGACATTGTTAAAGACTTCTGGTTTTCTTACAAGAGAAAGGTTTGTGTGTGAAAACAAAAAATTTAAATGTAAGTTATTTGTGCAAACATCCACTGTATTATGTCTTAGGAAACTATGATTTCCTTAAAACATGCATCTTATACAACAAAGGTTTCTATAAAATGGAATCATCATCATCATCAGCTTCAGCTTCTTCATCATCATTTAACGGCTATATTTCCATGCATGGGTCAGATGGAATTTGTTGAGGCCAATTTTCTACAGTCGGATGCCCTTCCTGTCACCAACCCTCTCCTATTTCCAAGCAAGATAAATATCTCCCCTTGTTCAGACACATTTTTCATAGAAGACTGGAAATAAACAGCATTGCTTCTGTGGTGGTGATGCTCATTTTGCAACCATCACATGGATCTCAAGACAAGGGTCAAAAAAAAAAAAAAAAGGGGGGGAAAAGAAAATCAAGGATTATTGAATAAAAAATAAACTTCACCATGAGTTTGGAGCAAAGCAGATCTGTTTAAAATTTGTCAATATAGATATTATTGATGAGGGATAAATGTACATAATTTCATAGTTTCCATCACTTTCAAATTTTTCAATTCATCAGCAAATTTTGCTGCTGTTAATTCTTTCTATTTTGGTTTGTATTTATATTTCTTTTCATTGCCAGATGTAACCTCCACATTTTCTTTTGTTGATTCAAGATGTATTTACTGAAGGTTTTATTGTGAAGTAGGTGACTGATTCAAGTTGTCTTTATAACAGATAGGTTTGCTGCAATATACTCTTGTTTTGATTTAAAGGGAAGAGAAATGAACTCAGAAGACAGTTTATTTGTTTTTTTTTAATATCGGTACAAGATTTTTTAACATCATAATTATCCTTTCTATACTGGGCACGAAGGCCTGAAATTTGTGGGGGAGGGGAGTAGTCGATTTTATTGACCCGAGTTCGTAACTGGTACTCACTTTATCAACCCCAGAAGGATGAAAGGCAAAGTCGACCCCGGCGGCATTTGAACTCAGA
>JAOPUL010003242.1:18917339-18927562 GCA_027564515.1 Octopus rubescens | reverse complement strand
GCTCCCCAGCTTGCCAGTTTCCAGTCAAACCGTCTAACCCATGCCTGCATGGAAAAACAGACGTTAAATGATGTGATCAGAGTAATAATTAAATCTGACAAGTTTATGTCGACTACACAGGTTTACATATTAACTTATAAGGCATTTTAAAGATATTTTGTAAACTTTTAACATGTCCATTTGAAGCAGTCACACCAAGAGTTCCTGTTGTAAGCAGTGGTTGTGTCAAGAGCCTGGTGCTGGTGGTACAGTAAAACACCCAGCACACACTGTAAAATCCAAATCAGACTGGAATCTGGTGCGGCCCTCCAGCTTGCCAGTCCTGGTCAAACTGTCCAACTCATGCTAGCATGAAAAACAGAAGTTAAAGGATGATGATGAATATACTTTTGGATAATGATTTGTATATTGTTCAGTAGCTTATCCTACAAACTTTCAATAGTGGTTTAAAAATTATAATCTATTCCATCCAGATTTGTATGGAAATAAACCAATGAAACAGTGGCAATGAAAAACAAAACCAAAATACAGCCAGTCAGTTTATAGACCACAATTAATCAGACCGTAACTAATTTCTGATTGAACCCTAACCTTTGGGATATTCTTACAAAAGATATTTTAATCGGAAATTGCCACAAAAATCCAAGGAAATAACTATAAAACAAAGATTGAAAATTAGATCCACCCTGCAGCCTAACGACTTTTTTTTTATATATATATTTTATGCTAAACATGTAAGAATAATGAGACTAATGATAATTCAATTGTTTTATTAATTTTTTTTCACATTTATACTCTACTTCGCATGAGCAACACTACCAGTGGTAAGGTGGGTGTACTTTATCTGGGAAGCAATTCGGTCCAAATCTCGACGACCCTGAGAGGTTAAACGGCGACCACTGAAAGCAAACAGAGAAAGTGAATTTTTTTTAAATGCAAAATATTGGGGAGTAAAAAACAAAAATTTTTTTAAAGTGGAGAAATATCTTTCTGGAAAACTATGTAAAATCTCCATGTGGAGCTTAATAAATCCAACATTATATAATACTTCCAGGTGATTACAGTAACATAGCAAACATCAAGTTATTCTCCAAAGAGGAAATAAAACAGTAATTAGCATATTCCTATTGCTTGACTCTGCCAGAATGTATTATAAGAATGAATATGCCATTGTTCTGATTCTTGCTTTTCACATGATTGGTTGGCAGATATCAGCAAATAATTTGCTGAACTTAGATATTTTTATGCATATATACAGTTAATCACCAATATTGAAGCCAATATCAATACCAAGTTAGCCTGTTCATGCTAGTATAACAGATAAAATACTTATTTTCCAAAACTGGCAGTAATCTTTTTATTTATATCTAACAATGTTAATAGCAATTGAACTACTTTACAGGGAAAATTAACCTTTTTTTAATACAGAAAAGTAATTCAAAACAAACAAAAAAAAGATTTTAAAATATATACCCATTGGGATCTTTCTCAACCAGCTTGAGGTTTTCCAGAGCCTGTAAAACACGTCGGGCAATGGAAGCTGAGGCAGGGCAAAAATGACTGGGCACAGTACCATTTCTTTTGCGTCCTGTAGAAAGTAAACAAATTTTGTGACTGAGCATTCTTCTTGCCATAGGCATTTAAAATATAAGTTTAGAGCAATCATTAGATAATATCAAAGAACCTACTGCAGTTTATTATTGATCACTACGATTCAAATTTTACTATACCTTTAAATATATTATTTTACTCGTTTCTATCATTAGACCCTGGCCATGCTATGGGCACGGCCTTGGAGAAATTTTAGTCGAATAAATCAATCCCAGTACTTATTTTTTAAAGCCTGACACTTATTCTATTGGCCCCTTTTCCTGGACTGCTAAGTCACCGGTTGTGGTGATAGGGGACAGACACATGCATAGATATATATATACACACACACACAACAGGCTTCTTTCAATTTCCATCTACCAAATCCACTCATAAGGTTTTGGTCAGCCCGAGGCTATAGTAGAAGACACTTAACCAAAGTGCCATGCAGCGGGGCTGAACCCGGAACCATATGGTTGGGAAGCAAGCTTCTTACAACACAGCCATGCCTGCACCTATCAATATATACATATATTGTAAATATTTTCATAGAATTTAAAGATAAAAATTTACATACTCCCAAATTTCCAAATTTTGCATAATTACAAAGTGAGATCTCAGACATTCATTTCCGCAACAATTTGTCAGACAGGGATAACAAAAGATCATCATAGAAACTCACATTTCCTTATTGTTATAAAAATAACAAATGAAATGCCAAATGAGATTTATTTATTCTTTGTCACAATCCTACAATAAAGTGCCTACAATAAATGACATTTAGAGCTCATCCTCTTGAACTAAATCAAATCTTGCGTCTTCATATTGCAACATCTCAAGCAATCAACAGAAATAACTTGTAAGTGTAGCTATTAAGAAGAGCATTGTTTATCAAACTGCACAAGGACGACGATGACTGCCTTTGTACCATTCAAGTCATGGAATGCCTACTTACAAGTAGATAGATTCTACAATGAAAACAAAGTAATCAACAAATAATTCTCAAAACATCCAAATCTAGAACTTCAGTTGTTGCTACAAGATATTTGATAAACAACACTTTTCAGAACCTACAGAAATTAGCCTTCGCAGTGGCAGAAACCAGTAGAAAATCCCATAAAAGTTGTTCACAAGACAACATAAGTCACTGAGGAAGTACTTGCCGGCTAAACTTGTGCATAGATAGCTTTCAACCAAAGCACATTATCAATTTATTATAGCAAGTAAATTTTACGATTTTGAATTATTTGCTATAGTATTCATTCTATATCACATTCTGGAACAAGCAGAATTATTTTCTGCAGCATTTATTCCATATTTATTTCTGAAAATATTGTAGAAATTGATACAATTGAAGCATAGGTTTATCCACACGAGGTAATGGCTTTAAAAAAACACTGAGGCGCAAAATGGTAGACAGCTTATTCTATTATTCAGGGTTTTAGGATTGCAAATCAATGTTTAAATGTAAAAAAATTATAAGTTTGTAATTTACCTTTAAATAGTTTCAGAGAATTTAAAGGAAATATTTTTTACAAATACCCAAACTTCCAGGTTTTGCATAATATAGTGAGATCTCAGACATTCATTTCCGCAACAATTTGTCAGACAGGGATAACAAAAGATCATCATAGAAACTCAAATTTCCTTATTGTTATAAAATAACAAATGAAATGCCAAATTAGATTCTGTCACAATCCTGTAAATATTCTTTACCAATTTAGTATAAGTGCCTACAATAAATTATATTTAGAGCTCATCCACTTGAACTAAATCAGATCTTATGTCTTGCAATATCTCTAGCAGTTTATATCTCAAACAATGCTGTCAACAGAAATAACTTGTAGGTGTAGCTATTAAGAATAAGAACATTGTTTATCAAACTGCACAGGTACGATGACGACTGTCTGCGTACCATTCAATGCCTGTTTACAGGTAGATAGATTCTACAATAAAACCAGATCATCAACAAATAATTCTCAAAACATCCACAAGATATTTGATAAACAAGTTTTCAGAACCTACAGAAATTAGCATTCGCTGTGGCAAAAACCAGTAAAAGTTGTTCACAAGACAACATAAGTCATTGAGTAAGTACTTGCCAGGTAAACTTGTGCATAGATAGCTTTCAACCAAAGCATATTATCATGGTTAATGTCTTAAAAAAAACCTGTGGCGCAAAGTGGTAGACAGCTTATTCTATCATTCAGAATGTTTAACCTTTCCACATTCAGATTATTCTGTCAAATGTAATGCCTTTTCATTCACATTGTTTTTAATTAATTGTGCATTATCTCATAGCTTTGAAATTTTGATGGTGGTATAGCATATTTTTAGAATGGCATTGAAAAGTAGGTGTGATAGGCTGGATCTAAGCTGGTTAGAACATAAAACAATATAAGTTTGTAATTTACCTTACAAAGTCACTTCCATACTACAGAAGCTTCTTAATATTGTCATTAAAAATTAAACATGCACAGAAATTTAATATAATTTTACAAAACAAAAATTTAACCCTACAAAATTTAAATTTGTAGAGAGATTTGCTATTATAAGGATGTTTGCTGTTGAGAACTTACCTCTAGATTAATACTGAAATACTTTACATCTATGGTGTAGTACTGTTGTCTAAAAAATCCAAAAAACATCACTAACATATGTGGTTTCTTCCTTCTGCTCCTTCTTTAGCTACCAGAAAGGCAACTGTTAACCATATACCTTGTGCACTCAACCTTCCACCCTAACATCACCTAGCACCCAGTCACATTGTCATCACCCACTGTAACCACCTTGTAGAGAGTAAGCAAAATACTGCTCCTCATTATTATATACGTAAAGTTGTCCCACTAGAAATGGAGCACCTGTAATTTCTAGTTACCAATTAAATTACTACATATTCAAACTGACCATATCTTTATCATTTATCATTTTAAAGATTTATTACCATCTGATCTCTGTAATAACCTCATGAGTTTAAATTTTCCCGTATGAGGTGAGCATCAGCCAAATCTTCACCCAAGAATAAAACAGTCCCAAAGTGAGATCTCAGATTTTCAGGTCCGCAATTTCTTTTTCAGACAGGGATAACAAAATTCATCACAGAAACCCACTTTTCATAAACTTTACAGACAAGAACTGTTCTAACTTCTAAATTACTACAATATCCAAAATGCTCCTCAAATTAGTTGACAGAGTTGAAAAGACAAGCTTGGTATTTTCGACCAGCTGAAGAAAGTTACACTAGGACTCGGTTGATTGGGGGGGGGAGGGGCAATGGATGCTAGCAACCTTGTTTGCTACTGAAGTCAGCCTCTGGCATTCTCCAGCAGTAGATTGGTTTGGAATCCAAACAACTGAAGAAAGTAATCAAAGAGATGATCATGGCAGCTGAAATCAGTTCTCAAGACATTTGTGTTTGACAAGAAACTGTAGAAGGGATCCTTCTGCAGATGAAGGCTAATTCAGCCTCCACCACTCCACCCAGGCAAAGTGTATAGGCTTAAAGAGTAAAACACTTATAACAGAGATACCTGATGATGATGATACAGAAGAATCTCAAATATTGCAATGGCTTCAATCACCATCAGATGAAAGGCTTGCCATATTTTTAAGTAGCTGCTGCAGTTTCTGCATTAAGCTGGAGTAACCCTTTGGCATTTCGCTTAAGTAATCAGTTAATTGTCTGTCAATTTCATAACTTGTTCTTAACCAATTAACCCAATTTTTCAGGAAATAGAAAATTTGTTTATTCTGCATGAAAAGATTTTTTTTTTTACAATATATCAATAAAAAGAAACCAAGGCTAAATACTCAGTACAAGAGTAACTCAAAATGAATTATTCACCTGTGGAGCCAATATTCAAATAAGGCATATGTATGTATGTATATCTATATATATATATACTCACCTCCATATATTTTTGTGAATGCTCCAACACCAACGGGAGATTTAATATATAAATGCCTGCAAACTGAAGCTGGGAAAAAAAAATGTAATTTCTTAAAATGTTATTGTAGCAAAATGGCATTAAAATAAAATACAGAATTTAATAATGAAATCCTCATGTTTCAGAAGTCAGTTGAACTCATAAGGAATCGAAACTAGCACATCTAGTTCCAATATCCTTCAGTATTAGCATGACCAATTATTCATCATTAACAGAGACAAAATATATACATATAAGATATATATATATATATCTTATATTTAACCCTTTAGCACTCAGATTGTCTGTATTGATTGCCTTTTATTCACTGTTTTGAATTAATCTTGCATTATCTTGTAGCTTCGAGATTTCAATGATGTGATTATTTTTAGAATGACACCATAGGGTGGGTGTGAGAGGGTGGGTCTGGTCGGTTTGAACATAAAGTAGAATATTTGAGCTGGATATGGCTGGTTTAACCCTTTAGTGTTTGTTTTGAATTAATCAGGCATTATCTCAGCTTTGAGCGTGTGATTGCTTATTTTTAGGTCATTCTAGGGTAGGTGTGAGAGGCAGGAACTGGCTGGTTTGAACAAAACATAGAATAAGGCCAGATCGAATACTAAAAGGGTTAAATAATATCTTAAATACTGTATATATATATTTACCAGCCCGTGTATAAAACCAATCTTGACTGTAAGGAGCTAATTCGTTGAATCTTCCTAATTTTACAATATCAACCCATTCTGGAATTTTCATTTTACCACTTCTGCAAAGAAAAACGATGCATCACAAACAAATGTTAAGATTAAATATAAAAGATAATGTCAGACAAATTTAATAAATTGATAATCAAGCATTATGAGAGTAAAAAGATTTTATAAATAGTGCTCCATCTGAGTATTTTCATTTTGTAAATCACATGTAGCTTTTAATACATTGCAAGAACTGCTAACCTTGACAGACATTAACCAGTTATTAAAAACAAGTCATCTTTATATTAGTTTTTGTTACAAAGATTCAAACTTTTGACAGAGGATGAATTCACAATCTACATTTCATTGGAGAAAAGGGAAATAAAAACTGATCTCTCAAGACATCTGTGTGTATAAATTGGTACCGACTATACAGAAACTAATTCAATGAAACTACCTATACCGACCCAATCTTTAATGTATTCCAATAGCCAGCAGAATGACTATTGAAACTAACCAAATGATGGCATGGCATGGCCTGTATTTGACAGACTGGTTTAGTGCTGAGAAAATTCATAACTTAATTTACACAAGTAGATGGGTGGGGTGCAGAAATACTTGACCATTACATATTTCAACATTGGGCTTTTGAGACTAGCAAGGTGATACGTGTTGCTTCATAATGTAAAAACTTGGATTTATTGTAAGTCCCTAGGCCGATCAGTGGCTAAAAAGGTCTCCCGACGAACGTTTTTTTTTGCCCAATGTCAGTCATTTACAATAAATCCAAATAACATTATGAAAGAGCAAATAAAATTCTTAACTGGCCACCAAACGAAATATCACTGGGTACTGATTGACAGAAGAGGTGGTGACCCCCACACACACCACCACCACACCGGGGTCGGAATTGCAGTCCCTTTCATTCCAAGCTAATATTAGAATTGAATCTGATGCTCGATGTGCCGTTAAGCTGCCTAGCTGCGTCAAACCCATTTCATTACTAAATAAAGGATAGAATGAAATATACAGAAAACAGTTATAAATATACCAGGGTAACCTGGCAAAATAGAGAAAAAAAGTTATACAAACCTTTTAAGGAAAGCACCCAATGCTTTTGTGAATTCATGTTGGTCAACATCTTTGACACTAACACCAGTCTATAAAATAAAATTCTTAGTATTAGTTACTAAGTCTTTCCTATTTTATTTGCTTCGTCAAAATTTCATTATTTTGTACTCGAACTGAACTACGACCTAGCACTTACTATCTCTTAGAGACCTGGCAACTAGCGAGTTTAAGTAGCAAATAGAAAGTGTACACTATAAAGCACCCTAAATAAAATCATAATGAAGCGCCTTTGCTTCATATAAATTTTTTTATTTAAATTAAAAGCTATCGCTTCTATTATGGCGGTCCCAATGACTACAAAATTGGTAAAAAAACTGGTTTTATTTTTTTTCTTAATTACTAACATGTGCTTGTGTATTAGTACTTATCTCGTGAAACGGACGTAATAGAAAGAATTTACTGGAAAAGAACAGGGAAGCTAAAATGTAAGTCTATTTTGGACAAAAAGTTATTTCACGTGGAAACCACCACCCATTTCGTGCAGTTTTGCTTCTCCATGAGGTAAGCTACTCAGATCGTTTATCAGCAGTTACACCCGTCTCGTAAGACGGTGTAATAGTAAAAAATCTTCCGTGTCGAAAACTATACCATGACAGTATAATTTTTAAAGATAAATTAGGGAGTTAAAAAAAAATATAAAAAGCAGATGGGAAAGCAATTGCTTAGATTTTAGAATAGTTTAATTTACACCTTCCCGCTAAAAAGTATGTCATGCCTTTGAACGAGATATTATTTCGTAATATCAATAAATTAAAAACATGCCACATGTTTCGTGCCAGTTTTTTTTTTAAACAATTTTGGTTTCAGAATTTTCTTAAAGGATTAATAATATAACGAAAAGTTTAAAATATAATAAGAGTGAACTGTAAAAAAAAAAAATGATAGGAATTTTCGTTTAACCGGTATATAATTAGACATGCTTAAGCTTTAGAAAATATTCAAACTTGGGGAACGTGTCCCTTTATAGTTTAAACTTTTATCTATACCCTCACTCTTGAAAATTCGATCAGTAAAAAGAAAATTTTTTTAAAATTAAATTATATACAAAAAGGCATCCAAGTTCGACATATTTGAACTGCTTAACGTTATTTCGAAATTATTCGTCGACTATTTTAAATAACGATAGACATTCTGGATATAATTAAAAACAAATAGGTTATAAAAATGTTTAAAATGTACATACAGGCACACATAAATGATTTACATAAACACATACATATGCTCATATGACTTAGCAAATCACTACTTCAACGAGGTAAGGCCATTTCACAAATGTGAATGAAGTGGACAACGTGACAAAGCAAACCATAAAATATAAAGCAGCAAGATGATATTATATCTCTAAATTTATAAACAGCTTTCTGGAGGACATAATCAATAAATTAAGATGATATATATATTTTTTTAATTTGTTTTACATGTGTATTTTCAGTAAAAATAAAAGACGATGAACAACACGTACCTTACGCTCGGAAGCCATGATGGCAGAAAGGATGAACACGTGACTTGAATCAGCCTATCAGATTTATAGGTTGAACGACTTCCGTCCTCTTCCCAGACGTTGCTAAAGCGTAAGTTTCATTTGAAGAAGTGGAACTTCACACACGTGGTTTCGAAGGGAGACAACTAATGTTAATGATTTATCAGGAGTTAAGGCAGCTTGTATGTTAGCTGAGTCTACCTGCTACATTATGCTTTACCTTATAGAGTACATTACTATCAGTAAATAAAACTTGGGAGTATACCATATATGTATGATTTAAGTGTCTATTTTCCATGATATAATTTTTCAGTTTCAATAAACGATCACAAATCAAGTCTCTAGCCTAACAAATAGAACGGCATGAATATCCAATCGCATTTCTTCCTATTAATTTGTGGATCTTCCTAAAAAAATAGGATTTTGAATTGATAATTTTATTTTTCATTCACAAATAGATATATATATATCCTATCTCATACGTACGGACAGGTGGCTGCCATTGTTTCAATTTTTATTAAATGTATTTTAAAATATTATTTCATTACATACACTAACATGCATTCTCTCTATATACACGCACATTTAACTTTTCCATGCTTGCATGGGTCACACGGAATTTGTTAAAGCACTTTTTCTACAACTGGATACCCTTCCTATTACCAATCCTTTTTCCAAATAATGTATTTCCTCATGGCCAGACATGTTTTTCATTAGAAACAAACAAGCTCGCTTGTATGAAGACGCTTATTTACAACCATCATTTATACACACACACATATGTATATCATCATCTTCATCATCATTTAGCGTCTGTTTTCCATGCTGACATGGGTTAGACGAGTTGACTGGAAACTGGCAAGCTGCAGAGCTGCAACAGACTCCAGTCCGTTTTGGCTTGGTTTCTATGGCTGGATGCCCTTCCTAACACCAACCATTTCAGAGAGTGTACACGGGGTGCCTTTAATGTGTCATCGGCACAGGTGCTTTTAACGTGTCGCCAGCATGTGTGTTTTTAACGTGTCACCGGCACTATATATATAAAGTTCAAATGTACAGAAAACAAAAGACAGAGGCAGGTGAGGGAACAACAAGCTGGTGTTTGACACTCAGGAAATATGGAAAAGTCTTTGAAATTTCAAGCCTACATTCTTTGACAGAAAGGGATGAGGAGAAAAAATGTGTCAGAATTAATGGTATCATCATCATCATCATCATTTAATGTCTGTTTTCCATGCTGGCATGGATTAGATGGTTTGACTGGAAACTGGCAAGCAGGGGAGCTGCACCAGACTCCAGTCTATTTTTCGCTTGGTTTCTACAACTGGATGCCCTTCCTAATGCCAACCACTCCAGAGAGTGTACCAGGTGCCTTTAACGTGTCACCGGCACATACATACA
>JAOPUL010003242.1:18579829-18590031 GCA_027564515.1 Octopus rubescens | reverse complement strand
GAACGTAAAGTCGGAAAAATTGCCGCTAAGCATTTCTCCCGGCACGATAACGACTCTGCCAGCTCGCCACCTTTTTATTGCCCTAATTATTGATATGCTAGATGCTGTAGTGGTGACTAAATTGTCAGTGAGGGATGTCCATGGCATTATTTCATTCACGTTACTAATGACCTTGATAAAAATACAGTCTCATTTCATTAGGTGTGACATTACTGAGATGTGAGTGGTGCCTTTGATGGGAGCACATGCATCATTGCCAAGAAGAGAGATATATGACCTCAACAAGCTAACAGCTAACCAAAAGGCTGTGTCTCAAAGATGCTTTCAGTGTCTGTCAGAAGGAATCTATCTGAGAACTGAGGAGAAAACTTGAAAGCTTCAACCTTTATTCTGTTGATGCAAAAGAAGACTGGTTAATTTTCAGAGAATTACTCTACTCATGGAACAACTTGGTTCTAGAATACATAAGTATTATAACCTATAACATTGAAATACAGACCCTCCTGAACCAGAAGCACCATCTTTCAGAGCTCACCAGAATGATGATAACTCATCCCATTAAAAAGGATGCTTCCATTATGGTATGCAGGACTACTCAGACAGTCTCAACAGAGGAAAATCTTATGGTAGAATAAAAAGGGAGACCAGATTCAGTCCCATGCAGACAACAACAATTCATGATGTTTCTAAAATGCTTTGAGAGCTAGCTATTACTCACAGGTTTCTGGTTTATCTTCACTACTGAGTGCAGACAGGTAAAAACGACAAGGGAACTAACTCCAGGGGTCAATAGCAAATTGTGAACTCTAACTAACTTTTATTATAATTAACTTAATTTTTACCTGAACCACCAGATTTCTTGAGGGGACTGCTGATTGGTACTACAACTACTGAATCAAGACATTTTCTTCGAAATATACAGAAGTATAATAATGCATTTCAAATGACATCATTTTGCCCACTTTTAAGATCCAAGGGCAAGTTTACCATAAAATTGGGCCACTTCAGCCACTTTAAGAAGAACCAAAATATTTACAATTGTATTTCATTGGTGATATGAAAACCCAAGCACAGACAAGATATAAAAGGAATAAAGAAACAAAGTATGAAATCATATTACAACTACAAGATATGTTACATACAAGAAACAGCTAGATTAGAAGTTTCAAATTTTTTGAATGAAATCTCATTATTATCTTTAATCTGGCCAAAGCCGGGTACTTCTCATCATCATCATATTCAGTTTAACGTCCATTTTACATGCTAGCATGTGTTGAACGGTTTTGAAGATTGTCTTCCAAGCTTATCTATTTCTGACCAGATTTTTACTAATCCTTCTTTCTCTCAGATCCATCCTTATCACTTCCTCCCATGTTTTCTTTGCTAGTGTATATATTTATATATATATTTGGTGAAAACAGCTCACTAACTGCAGACCTGAAGAAAATAAGTGAAACACTGAATGAACAATTCCGAAGTGTTTTCACTTCTCCACTGAAAAATATGCAAATAAACAAGCCAGAGGAGTTCTTCAAAGTAACAAATTTATTCAGAAAAGCGGCAACCATTGATTACATCGATATAACAGAAGAGGATGTAATATCGGCTATTGATGAGATGAGATCAAATTCCGCAACAGGCCAAGATGGTCTCCCGGCTGTTCTCTTAAAGACATGTAAAAAGGTTCTTGCAAAGCCACTGCAAACACTTTTTCAGAGTTTCCTTGCATGTGGTAAACTTCCCAACATGCTAAAACAGGGTATAATATGCCCTGTCCATAAAGGAGGGAGCCGAGCAGATGCTAGAAACTAGAGGCCCATCTCCCTGACATCACATGTTAGCAAGATAATGGAACGCATTGTCAGAAAAACGCTGATCAGATCATGTCCCTAGAAGAAAACAACCTTCTCACAAACACGCAACATGGCTTCTGTCCAGGGAGAAGCTGCCTCACACAGCTGCTGCAGCACTTTGACTAGGTACTGAAAAAACAGCTAAACCAGTCGGCTGTAGATGTGATATACCTTGACTTTGCCAAGGCCTTCGACAAGGTTGATCATGGCATGATATGTCACAAGCTACGTAACCTTGGTATCACTGGGAAACTGGGAGAGTGGCTGCACGACTTTCTGAAGAGCAGGAGTCAGACAGTTGTATCCAATGGTGCTCACTCTGAAGTGACACCAATTCTCAGCGGGGTCCGACAGGGAACTGTGATGGGGCTTCTACTGTTTGTTGTGGCTCTCTGAGACATGCCCTCCGCCGTACAGTCAGCTAATCTAACCAGCTATACTGACGACACAAATGTATCGCAGGCAGCTAGGAACCCAGAGGACGTCATAAAACTGCAGAAAGACCTGAATGAAATATAGAACAAAAATAACATGCAATTCAATGCTGTGAAGTTTCAGGCACTCCACTATCGGCCCAACACCAGGCTAAAATCAGAATACAGAAGTTAACACAATCCTAGAGTCAGAGTCGGTGCGTGACCTGGGGGTTCACATGAGCAATGATGCAACACTTCATGTGCATGTTACCAAGATGGCAACACTATGCAGGTGAGTCGCTGGCTGGATTATGAGGACATTCAGAACCAGGAAAATGGAGGCCCTGCTACTCCTATGGAGGAATTATGTTCTCAGCCGCTTGGACTACTGCTCGCAGCTATGGTCCCCAGAGAGTGTGAAACAAACTGTGCAACTCGAAGCAATCTAGCGCCAATACACGAAGAAGATTGACTCGATGCAAAAGATGGAAAGATGGGCTACTGGGAGTGGCTGAAAGAGCTGGGTCTCTATTCCCTGGAGAGAAAACGGGAGAGATATGCAGTGATATACATTTGGAAGATCCTAGAGGGTTTAGCTCCAAATTTTGGTATTGACAGCTATAGCAATCCCCGAAATGGACGACACTGCATCTTCACCTTCTAAAATAAGGACACAGTACTGCAATAGTCTGGGATTCAAGGGTCCGCAATTTTTCAACATCCTGCCAGGTAGCATTAGAGATCTACATGGTGTTGATGTGGAAGTTTTCAAGGAACGTCTGGACAGGTATCTATCTGAGATACCAGATGAACCCACATCACAGCAGGAGATGCAAAGAAGAGTAGCTCCGTCCAACTTGCTACTTCACCAAAAAACAAACCGAGGAATTATAGGTGGTGCACCAGCATGACCTCAGCCCTGGGCTGGAACCAGTTAAAAATAAATAAATAAAAAGCTCCCAAATGATACGAGTTAATAATTTCTTATGAAAGGCACCAGAACTGACACTAAAAAAACAGACGAAGAACAGTAATATCTACTTGCGAAGCAAACTTCTTAACCACATAGCAATGTTTGCTCTTATTTAGGTAAAAGATTAATATGTTTTTAGTTACCTTTCATTATAAAAGTTACTGGTAGAGGGTAATTAGTATTTTACCATGTTTACCAGCATATCTTGTTTACCAAATATCTTGAAACATTTTGTAAGGAAACAGAAAGCATCTTACAGTTTGATGTGAGCAAAAAACCGTATCTGAAAGGATCTCAACTCCTCATCAAACCTTCCTCTCTCATAAGAGGCCTACAAAGCATTTAACCGAACATTTTGCTAACACACTAAGTTGCAACCTTAATAAATACAGGGGTGGTAGTTGAGAGGCTGCAGGAAAGACTGACGAATCTGGAATTTTGATCACATTATTTTGAACTGAAGCAAGGCAGGGCAAATGAAAAAAAAAAAAACCAACAAAAAGACGAGCATTGCAGCACCGTAAGATGACCAGGAGAGGATACATGGCATGAAGGAGAGAATGGTCAGTACACACATACAACAGGATGACCGTAAGCTAAAAAGAATTAAAAAAAAAAAGCCATGGTTGGAGTAAGGATTAATCAATTACACACGACATCAAATCTGTGTAAAAAAGATGACAGGAGCAATGAAGTGGTCACTAAACAATACTTAACTGCATTGCATGTTGACCACAATGCAACTAGAATACATGGCAAGTACAAGAGTACAAGAAAGGGTCACATACTAACAACAGCACCAAAGTAGTAAAAAAGAAAAAAAAGGGGGACAGGGGAAGGGTTGCGAAAAGAGCAAAATATTTGTTGTTCATTAAATATCAGCACCACAAAATTATCACAATACAGCAGGGATTAAATATAACTAGTTGCTCTTCATAATAACAACCACCATGGAATGGGCTAAAGACAACAACAATAGCATGTGAGGGTTTGATGGCCGGAACAGTAAAAGGTCATTGCATACAACAGCAGCACAAGATGACCGCAGTACAACAGGTATACTTGAAATAGCACCATAAGATGACCAAAGTACAACAACAATGCATGAGGGTGGGGTAAGGAACAGTGCAAGGGAAATGGTCTATAAATTAACAGCAGGATCACAACTTGAGTTGCTTTAACCCTTTAGCATTCAGATTATTCTGCCAAATGTAATGCTTTTTCATTCACATTGTGTTTAATTAATCATTCATCATCTCATAGCTTTGAAATTTTGATGATGTGATTGTATATTTTTAGAATAGCATTGAAGGGTAAGTGTGATAGGCTGGATCTGGCTGGTGAGAACATAAAACAGGTAGCATATTTGGGCTGGATATGGCCGGTTTAAATGCTAAAGGGTTAAAGTGACTTTGCATATAAGACCCAGAGTGTTTTTTTTTTGTAACATTTTTTTTTGAAAACAACACATTTTATATACCATCAAATACAGTAAGCTTACCTTTTTATTCTACAGTACTTATACTACTTTACACACAACCCCCTCCTCTGCAAAAAAAAAAAAAATCATAAATATTAAATAATGCAATAAACCTGTTAATCACTACCTGATAAAGTGAAGATATTTTCTGCTTCTAGATTTCTTCATAGAAGTCTGTTTTAATAAAGATATACAGTTATATGTTTGTCTGCTATCTTAGGATATCATGTTCTGAGATTTGGCTATTTGAGTTTTAAGATAAAGTAATAAAGCAAAGTTTTTTGTTTTTTATTTTGGTTTCTGGTTTCTTAAACTGATTGAATGTAGTTGTACTTTCCTCTTTTTTTTTTTTATATTTCAAAGATTTTTTTCTTTATTTAAATTTTTTATTTATTTTGCATATGTAGAAGTGAAATGGCTAAACAGATTTAGGTTTTAGGTTTCTGTCTTGTAATTTGTGAATCCTAAACCGCTACAATTTACCATATTGTTAGATTTTGCAGGAAGTACACTTTTATTCCTTTCCACATTACCTGTCTTCAATTTAGCTGTGAGAAACTGTAGCTAGGTAATCTTTTGCTGTTATCCCCCATGGATAAGTATGTTGAACTATCATAGGCATTTGTTGTTGTTAGTGTTATTTAGCCCAAGGTCAGCCTGAATCAAGCAGACCAATGACCATAGGGATTCCAGCTGTGTCCATCCTATCTCTTAAGATTACATTATCAAATGTGGTGCAATTTGATGAAGTTTTGGTTGCTATTTCTAACGAGTTGAATTACCACACATAACCCATGCCAGCATGGAAAACAGACGTTAAATGATGATGATAATGAGACTTCCCTGTTGGTTTATTACAGGTAATCTTTTTTATTCACCAAAGTAATTAACCCTTTTCTTCATCCATGGACATGCTTATATAACGTTAAAAACACCCAGTGAAACAGCACAGTGCCCATGACTTTTGGAAACATTTTGTCAAAGCATGTAATAAACAGAATTGTCAAAGCATGGAATAAACTACTTGCATCTGCTGTTAACTGTCAGTATACTGTATCCTTAAAAAATTCCATGTTTCCCCAAAGTTTGCCAACTCTACTAATGATGTGCCTATGCACCCCTTATTAATTCTTTTAATGTTCTCTCTTTTCTCTGTCCTTGTGTTTTATTCTGTATTTTCTTTTATTGCTGTCTTTCTTTACTCAACTTTATATATGTCTGCTCTCTGTCTCCTCTTTTATCCCTTTTTTTGATGAGTTGTTATGCAATTGAGCACTGTATACAATAAGCTCATTATTCTATTATATGCTACTTGTGTTTCAATTAATTTTGAAAATGAAGAATTTAGTAAAATAACCGTGTAGTTTGTGTTCAGAACATCCTAAATGTGAATGGAATTAAAATGGAAAAACTGAGATTTCATTGGAGTTGCTGTTGTTTAACCCCAAGTCAGCCTTGATCAACCAGATCTATGATCAAGATATTCCAGCTGTTATTGTCCTATCTTTCTTTCAAATATGTTCTTCTAGGACTCTCTCTCTTTTCGTGAACCTTAGAACTGATAAGGTTGGAGCTTTATCCGATTTCCATAGAGTACAAATGACTGAGATTACAACAACCCCCACCCCCACAACCACCACTGAACAGGCTGTTGGTCTGTCACAAGATTAACTTCCCAATTGTTGCTGGAGCTCTTTTACAGCTGGGTGAACTGGAACAACATGAAATAAAGTGTTTTACTCAAGAACACAACGCACTGCCCAGTTCAGGAATCGAAACCACGATCTTACGATTGTGAGTGCAACACCTTAACCACTAAGCCAAGTACTTTCACTCTTCTGGGACTACATTATCCAATATGTCCTTTCTATCTGGATATTTCATTATCCAGTGTATTCTTTGCCTTTTAAAGAAGGCAGGATGTAATTTGGGGAGGTTTGGTTGCTTATTTTAGCATATTAATTGACCATGTAAAACAGCAGTCCTTAATTGGTGTGCTGCAAGAGATATCTAGGTTTTTTTGCAAACTTTCAAAAATATAATTTAAACACTTACAAATCCATTGTAATACTTGAGCAACTCAAAAACAAAATGTCTATTCATAATTTTGTTATACATACATCTACTACATCTTCACCACCATCTTCTTTCTTTTCCGACTGGACTTAACCATATATCTCCTTAACAGCAAGACACCTGTTCTTGTCCCTCTATCATACTTTAGCTTCTCATCACTTGGTGTAAATAAACCTCCCTCAATTTTACTCTCCACTTAGTTGAGAGGGTCTTGTCTTGTGAGTTACTTAGGGACCTCACTAGTGCCAGTACACCATAAAAATCACCCAGCGCACTCTGTAAAGTGGTTGGTGTTAGGAAAGGCAACCGGCTGTAGAAACCATGCCAAAGCAGACAATGGAGTTTGGTGCAATATTCTGGCTCACCGGCTCTTGTTGAACTGTTCAACCCATACCAGTATGGAAAACAGACGTTAAATGATGATGATGATGATATGTATGGTTAATAAAACAAGTTAAGCAATAGTTTCCCATATCTTTTTCGAAATTTTCTGTCTTTTAAAAATTGCATTTTTTAAAAACTTTCCATGTGAATTGTACAAGGTGTAGCTGTGTGATAAGAAGTTTGCCTGTCATTCTCTCTCTCTCTCTCTCTCTCTCACTCTCTCACACACACACACACACACACACACACACACAGTTTAATTTCATGTATATCTTTGTGTCTGTGTTTGTCCCCCCAACGCCACTTGACAACTGATGTTGGTGTGTTTATGTCGATAGAATAAGTACCAGGCTTGAAAAAAATACGTACTGGGGTCGATTCCTTTGACTAAAATTCTACAATGTGGCGTGCCAGAGTGGCTGCAGTCTGTAACAAGTAAAAGATAAAAGAAAAATGATTGTTTTTTTTTTTGTTTTTTGATCTCCAGTTTGCAACAATGTCAAAAATATTGTGAAATACTGGTGCAGAGGTTTCCATATATTGGTTCCATGATGGTGATGGTAATGATGGTGGTGGTGGTGAGTGGCTGACTTAAAACAACAAAAACGATAAAAATGTTATATAAATCAGATGACATATGAATATCATTTTGGAAATTAATTATTAATAGATTAATTGATTAGTAAATTGTGTGATTTATGTTACCTGTTGTTCTTAAATAAGACAATTAAAAAAAATTGATTCTACGTGATGGTGTGAAGGTAAGCAATCATGACATTGGTGGTGATGATGATGATGATCTCAATGTCAAATATTGTATGAAATGTGAAGTGATGAGTTTTGTTTTATTTGCTTACAGATTTTAATGTTACATCTCTAAACAGGATATAGTTCCATGTAACATTAATCCACCACCACCACCACCATCATCATATGTCATATTTTTCCATGTTGATATGGTTGGATGGGTCTCTCAGCATCTTGCCAATTGTTATGGTCCTTCATCAACAGAGGAAAACGATTAATTTTTGTTACTCCATTTGTCATGTTGTTCGGTATGGTTTTTACAACTGGATGCCCCTTTCTATAACAGATCTATTCACAGTATGGACTAGGTGCATTTTGTTAAACTTCTGGCATGAGGGAGATCATTTGCTGCAGGACTAAAAGGCTTCTCTTTATTGTGTATTGGTTTTTTTTTCAGAGTTAGCCACTCTCCTGGATGGGTTGCCTTCTATGGTTTTCAGAGCGCACACCACTTCCACTCTTTCTTCCTTTCTTTTTTAATATCTTTTATCTTTTACTTGTTTCAGTCATTAGACTGCGGCCATGCTGGGGCACCGCCTTGAAGAATTTTTAGTCGAATGAATTAACCCCAGTACTTATCTTTTGTTAAGTCTGGTACTTATTCTATCGATCCCTTACGCCGAACCACTAACTTACAGGGATATAAACGCACCAACACCGGTTGTCAAGCACTGGTGGGGAAACAAACAAAGACACTAAGACACACACACTCCTAAATGAAATTACGTGACATATATGTATATGTGGGTGTATTTGTGCCTGTGATTGTTCCACCCTCACCGATTAACAACCGGTGTTGGCTTGCTTACACCTCCGTAACTTAGTGGTACGACAAAAGAGACGGATAGAATAAGTACTCGACTTCAAAAAGTATTAGCGGGGTTGAATTGTTCGACTAAACCCTTTAAAGCGGAGCCCCAGCATGGCCACAGTCCAATCAATGATGTTTTACCAATTCTACCATTCACCAATTTCGAACAAATAACAATATTTATGGCTTAAATTTCTTCACTTCCGAAACACAAATAAAAACATTGGATCACTCATAAGGGGATTCCATTTTGTTCTCACCCTAAAATATCGGGTCTTTGTATAAATATTATCGAATATTGGTATCAGGAATATAGCAGTACGGTTTCGATTCTAAGTTAGAACCATTGTATCTTACTTATGTAGTTATACATTGGTATATAACAATGCTACAATCCTTCAGATTTCCTCCCTCTCTTTGAAAATATAAATAATATTTTGCCCAGTTAGATCGTTCATATTCTTTAAAATATTTTTGTCTTACATAGACACAAGACATTTTTGGGGAACGAGTAGTCAATTATATCGAAAAGTGATTATTTTATCGACCTTTAAAGGATAAAATGCAATGTCGACCTCAGTAACGTTTGAACTCAAAATGTACGAATCCATAACTAAATATATGCCACGTATTTTGTTCGCTGGCTGAAACGAGTGACACATACTTAATGTGAAATCGTAGAATTCAAAGGAATTCGTGATGATGGAGTGGACAAAGACTAAGGAGAAATGTGTAGGAAATAGAAAAAGTCAGTTTCTAATAAGGAAACGGATTTTTCATAAATGGTGTTTGGTCGGTGAATTAATGAAGAACCATATCCGAGCTTGTTCCGTCTTCATGGTAAACTGGGTTATACAATTCTGTGATTGTTTTATAGTTCACGATAATGAACATCAGGAGAGGACCAGGCATTTTAGAAGAGAACTGGGGTAGATGACATCGATCCCAGTTCTTAAAGATTATCTTATTTGATTGATCAACGGCAGAAGATGAAGAAAGGTTAATCACAGACAAATTTCAAAAGGTGTAAACAAACAACACAAGATATTTTAGTTGGAAACTCTACTGATTCTGTTAATACACTACCATTTTCCCTGCGGTTCTACCGATTCAACTAACTCACTCTCACATACACGCAATTTTCTCCGTCTCAGTTTGGCTTTCAACTCGGATCAATACGAATCCGCTTAGGCTGCGATGCTCTTGATAACGTATGAACACCTCGACATCAATATTTCTTCTCACTTTTTAATAATACAAAACCACTTTGACGAGATAAATAGAAATGCATATTTTTCTGGACATAAAAACGTGATGATGCACTAATAATAATTACACACACACACACACACACACACACACACACACACACACACACACACACACACACACACACACACAC
>JAOPUL010003242.1:17539382-17550777 GCA_027564515.1 Octopus rubescens | reverse complement strand
GCATCCAGCTGTAGAAACCAAGCCAAAAATAGACTGGAGTCTGGTGCAGCTTGCCAGTCTCCAGTCAAACCGTCTAACCCATGCCTGCATGGAAAAACAGACGTTAAATGATGATGATGATGTTTGACAGAGTAATCTGAATGCTAATGGGTTAATAACATAAAATGACATTTTATTGTTAGAATAACTAGCATATTTTCATAATTTCCTTATTTTCTTCCTCCACAGACTACAGCAAGAACTGATGGTACTTCTGGTAAGTTGTATTCCTGTTTGAATAATTCTTAGTGAGGAAAGAAGTGCATACTGTGCAAAAGGAATGCTAGTTTTCTATAATTTTCTCCTCCAAACTCACTTGATGCACCTATCTGTTTTCCGGACATTTCAATTCTTTCATACTCCAAACTGTACATCCTGTTCCTTTGAACACCACCCCCTGTTGCACCTGCCACTCCTCTTCTCTTACTGTCTCGTGCCAAAACCTCATCCCATACACTTTGCCTAAAAGTCTCTTCTTCTCTACATTTTCTCTCAAAAGTGTCAACTTTCAGGAATTCAAACAGGTGAGTTGTATCAACCTCTACTGCAGGGAAGGGTTTCCAACTACTGTGGACATTTCCACCCACCCTGTATTCGAATGTAAAAAAAAAAAAAAAAAAAAAAAGCTTGTTGTAGTGAGTCTGTATCAATTTGTTTTAATATAGTTATTGAATTAGTGGAACTAGCATATTATTACAAGATGCTTTATTGTATATATTCATAAGTCAGTGTTTGTTCCTTTCTATCTATTGCTGTTTCCAGAAACTTAACAGTGTTCTTAGGTTGTGTTTAGCTCTCTCTTGAAGGATCAGTAGGTTCAAATTAAACCTTTTGTTTCTGTGCTCTCTGTGATTTTGCTTATTTACATAGGAGTATGCTTGCTTTAATTCCATACAGGAAGAGTACAGAACTAAAAGCAAAATTTTACTGTTAATATAAACTTCAAATTCATATTTTACTAATAATTACTTTGTATGTGAAACTGATGGCTTTGAAGTTGTTTGCTTAGAAATATATAATAATAATAATTTTATGTGTGTGTGTGTGTGTATATATATAATGTGTGTGTGTGTGTATTGTAGCATTCAGAATATTGGCTAAGAATAGCTTGCTCTAACTATCTTTCTTTCAAATTTCTTTCATTGCAGTCTTCTGGTGATAATCGAGTATCGGCATTTCCTGATGGGGATAACCTCTTCAAATGGATTGGAACAATAGAAGGTGCTCCTGGAACGGTAATTAAATATTCAGTGTCACTCATTTTTGTAATGTGATTTTCCATTTTGGAATAAGCTCGAAGAGTCTGTGATGCAATATCAGTCTTAGTCAGCCATCATGTTTGTGTTCCAACTGCCTTGATACCTAGTCTCAGTGGTGTCAATGTCTTGGAATCTTTCTCCTTACTCATCACTTATTGCACTATGGTTTTCAAGAAAGTAGTCCAGATGACTGCAGAAAATGCACTTTAATACTCATGCTGCAGCCCAGTGCTTGAAAGCTGTTAACAAGGTCTGCACAAGTTCTTCGGCCAGGAAATCAGATTTCAACTACAGCAAAAGTATTCCATGCTTTCTTTTCAATGCCAAACGTGGTCTCCAAAATCTGCTCGTCCTGCAATAGCCACCAAATTTGTGGCCTGTCAAATGCACCAACCTTAATTTTCTCAAAGCTAGAATCTTTCTGCTTAAGTATTTGAAACAGTCACTGTCTCAGTGTTTCAACATATGTTTTACACACTATATAGGGTGCCCAAGCTTTGTCTTGATCACCCATTTTCATACCAAAGTAAGGTAAGCTTTCTTCATAAAATCTGTGATTTTGTTTCGCTGCCTAGGTAAAAGTGTAACATCCACAAATATAGCAGAAGATATCGGGGCTGTTTTTGCATTTTCTTCTCTCACAACTGGCCATATTTCTGAAATACGAAACATATATTCAAGCCAGTTGTCACCTGGGAAAAGTATTTTCAGAATTGGCAACAAGTATAAAGTAAGCAAATGCAGATTTGTGATAGCAAAGAACATACATGCCATAAAGTTCTTTGACAATGCTTAACAAAAAGTGACCCAAACCCATGTGACCTCACGATTAAAACATTAACCCTTACCATACTATATTTCTAACTAAAAAACATCCCTTGTCAGTTTTAATTAAATTCTAAAATAATCATGAATTTAGACTGGTTTCATTAAACAACTGTAACTTTTTTATTTATTGACATATTGAGTTTTTTTGGAACAAAATGGAAGAAAAGGTTCTTAATCAATTCTATTGAATAACTTTTGTCTTAAAGTGATTCTATTTACAGATAAGTTCAGCAAAATACAGGATAATAGCTCATCATTTGATTCAGCTGATCTACACTGCCAATGTACCTGTTATAATCGAGGTTCATTTTCATCTACACATGGTTAGAAAATGTATCTGCCTCTTTGTATGCGGCTGCTAGCAGATTTCCTTTCTGCCGTTAGGTTATTTCACCTCTTTTTTTTAATTTTGCTTTTTTTTATATCCAACGGCAGCCCTTTTCTACTAGCAATTACTGTAGCACACGTATGTTTTCTCACAGATTCTAAATCCACCACAGGTTTGACCAAACTAGAATATCGGTCAAAAAGTAATATACAGTTCTGGTTGTGGTATGGAAATGATAAATTCCAGACCCCCCTAGGCCATGCTGACTTACATTGTTGTTGTTGCTTTTCCCTGCATAAAAACTAAACCCACAGCAGTACTCTGTATTTGCTTTGCAAATCTTCCAAACTTTGATCCCCACTTTGTGGGCTTCTTTGGGATATATTATCAGAAACATACTCTGCCTTTATATCCCACCATGCCCTCATCGACAGATAGGTATCTGCCAGGATTGTAAAGTGTTTTATGTGTTTCGAATGCAGTCGATGAGGGGTCTTATTTTAAATAAGGGATCGAAGTTTGGTGCTCCACGTACTGGGGTATTGCTAGTGTCTCTCATGTAAATGCTGGTTTAATTGAATGACATTGTCAGAAGAGGCCTCGACATGGCCAGCTTATCGTCCCAGCTTGAGCCTGCAGGTCTCGACTGCGGGGACGGTAAGTACCCAGAGAGGATAACCCTCTTCCCATTCGAGGGAGGCAGATTCCTAATCTGGGACGCGACGTGCTGCGACATGTTCTCCAGCACCAACCTCGCAGCTTCTGCCGCAAACTTGTGTTGCAGCCCACAGCGTGGAGGAGAGGAATGTCCATAAGTACAGGAGTTTGGCTGGCTGCTATCAGTTCGTGCCTGTAGCTGTTGAGACATCTGGTGTCCTTGGTCCTTGAACCACAGCCTTCCTCCACCAAATAGGGGTCTGCTGTGGTCCATCGGAGAAATGAGCCCCGCGAGATGGTGTGGCTACTGCAGTGTGTTGCTGACCGTTCTCTGTGGCAACGCACCGCGGTCACTACCGCGGGGCATGGCTGAATATGCCCTCCATCCGGGGACCTGTGCCGCCCCTGCTGTCTGCCCCCTCCCCTTCTTTTCTCTCTACATTTCTTCTGTTTTTTTTTTTTCAATTTATACTGCTGTCGATGATTAATACAATTTTATATATCGTATCCTCGTCATAATATTGGAAACATACTGGTCTCTGAAAAGTTCTTGATTACTCTAGTAATTTGTAATTCTGGGTAATTTTCTTATACCCATAATGATATTTATGGCAAAGAATGCCTGTATTTCTTCTATGCTTGTGGCAAACCACAAGATATCTTTTTTTTTTTTATTTCAGTTTGTTTACTTTCTGCATAATGGTTGGTTTCCACAGTAATTGCTTCAAACAAGCTTAGTGGAAAATTTTTTTTTTTAATGTCTAATGGCTTCGATTCCTAAGAAAGATTGTATGTGGCTCCAGTCTCTACTGAAAAATCGTTTACAAAAATAGTTTTCCATTCAGGTATAGATTCACTGTCACTATCAGTTTTGTTCAGAATCGTTTTCTGTTTCCGATATAGAAATATCGGATTCATTTTCTTGCACCATGTGCTTTTTGTTGTTCACACATTTACTCAATTTCTCCATATTTTCCTTTGAAAAGCCCGCAAATTCAGATTCATTGCTTGATAGCATGAAACTGTTATCCATTTTAAAAGTTTGAAAAACATCGCCAAAGAAAGAAATTTGGAAAACAATCTCCCAAAAGTTGCAGAGCTCAGATATCACGTCAAATAATGGAGGGATGACCTAATACACCGTATGGGTCCCAATTGGTAGTGGATAGCTCGAGACAGATGCAGATGGTTGGAGTCCAGGGAGGGGTTCCTCACTGAGCGATAATAACCCTATAAAAGAATTAAAGAATGTCGGATACTGTAACTCTATTTACAAAGTGAAATCACGTGTTTTCACGAATGTACTAACGAGATTTGCACCGAAATTCACATTTAAATATGAATGGTTTTTCTTGGCTGGGTACAGCCAGAATGGTATTTTGGGCCAGATTAGGACTGGTTGGTATCGAAAAGGTTAAGTGCACATTCAAAATACCAATTTTAAAGGTTCAGCAAAACATGTCTCACCTGATTTTCAATGATAATTATACGAAATCCAACACAGCATGGGTATGTCTGCAGACAAATTCCACGTGTATGATGTCAAGGACTACACGAATGTATTGTTTATTAACATCTAATTGTATAAAGGATATTTATGTCATTATAAAACTGGTCAGATTGAAAATAGTAAAAGTTGCTCAAATTTAATGCTTTTTATTGACTAAAGATACTTAAATGATGACTTTTGTTTTCACTCTTGTGGTTGCATTTACTTTAAATGGTATTGAAAAACTATGTTTTCAAAGTTATTTCAAGCTCCATACATGGGTCTGCATTTGATTAAGCCAAATCTATCCTTAGAAATGGGGACAATTCTGGAATTGTTGAAAAATGGACATTTGAGTTTGTGAAAAATCTTGACATGATAGAGCAAAATGGATTTCATTTTTGAAATCAGCACCCCCAAAACTACTAGGAAACATGTCTCCAACATCAGACAACAAAAACCTTGTTTCTCCAGTGTAGTTTATCCTAGTTATATATTGGGTTTATGAAGCAAAGGCTGCAAAATCCCATTAAAATCATCACTATTATCATTTAGCATCCATTTTCCATGCTGGCATGGGTTAGACTGTTTGACTGGAGACTGGCAAGCCAGGGAGCTGTGCAAGACTCCAGTCCGTTTTGGCTTGGTTTCTATGGCTGGATACAAGTCCTGACACCAACCACTCAAGAAAGTGTACCGGGTGCCTTTAACGTGTCACCGGCACAATAAGAAAATAATATTAAGACACCTTTATGATGAATTTGCAATACCAACAACACCTTTCTTCTGTGGGCCATAATGCAAACATCCAAAGTAGCTTTAACTATAAAATATTTCACTAAGTAGGAAGAGCATCCTGTTAACTGGTATTCCCTAAAGATCATATTTCACCACCTCATCCCACATCTTCCTGGGTCTACCGCTTCCACAGGTTCCCTTCACAGTTAAAGATTGGCACTTCTTTATGCAGCTGTCCTTGGCCATACCAGTGCAGTCTTCTCTTTTGCACACTACATCTGATATCTCTTATACCCAATTTTTCTCTTAAGACACTCACACTAAAATAAAAAAAATATAATGGTAGAATGAGATGATTGGGTACAGCTGTTTGGACACTGACGATTTGGCACAGCTGACTGGACAGTCAACTTGTTTTGCCGCTGGAGGCAAACATGTACACACAGACATAAGCATGAGCATGCAGAAATATATACATACAGATAGAGGGAAGGAGGGAGACATTACACATACTTACAAACATAGCCAGATGCTTAAACACATAAAGAGGGAGAGAATGAGAGATACATTAAAACAGCTGATGGCAAATAAATTGGTGTTGATTCTACAATGCCAAATATGTTGTACCAAAATGTTTTATACTTGGGAAATGGTCTTGTTAGATATGTAACAAGGGAATAAGCAAAGATAGTGTAATCTATACAAAAAACATTGTATAAACTGTTGATATGGAGGGATATGTGTCAGGGTAAAAATTAAGTGAAACTGTTATGTGAATTAGGTGCAAATGGAGTAGAAAAAAAGCCATGTCTGAAAAGTGTCATAATTAGTGCAGGAGGAAGATATCTTCAGAATATTGATTTCAACTCCTAGCACAAGGCCAGCAATTCTGGAGGAAGGGGTAAGTCAATTACACCCCAGTGCTCAACTGGTACTTATTTTATTTCCCTCCTACCCCGAAAGGATGAAAGGCAAAATCGACCTCGGCGGAATTTGAACTCAGAACATAAAGACAGACAAAATGTTGCTAAGTATCATACCGGGCAAGATTCTGCCAGATCGCTGCCTTAACCCTTTAGTATTCAAACCGGCCACATCCGGCCTAAATATTCTACATGTTTTATGTTCAAACCAGCCAAATCCAGTCTCTTACACCTACCCTATAATATCATTCCTAAAGTAAAGTGTCACATCATCAAAACCTCACAGCTATGAGATAATGCATGATTAATTCAAAACAATGTGAATATATAGGCATTACATTTGACAAAATAATCTGAATGCTAAAGGGTTAAGAGTTCTTCAAAATATTGATCTGAGGAGGATGGAAGTTCAGGAAATTACTAAACATTGTTAAACAATCTTTCATTATTAGATTACATGTTTGGAAAAGATCTGACATTAATAAGCAAACTGGCAAGTAATAATATATGCAAATGTATTCTTGCTCCAAATTATATGTTAACCCATTCAGAATACTCTGTTAAATGTAATGCTTATTTATTCACATTATTTTGAATTAATCATGCATTATCTTGTAGCTTTGAGATTTCAACAATGTGATTGTTTATCTTTAAAAATGACTTTGTAGGGTAGGTGTGAGAGGCCAGATTGGGTCAATTTGAACATAAAACAAGCAGAATATTTGGTCTGGGTATGGTTAGTTTAAATGTTAAAGGGTTGAACAAAAAGGTTTTTTTTTTTCCCACAGCAAATTAAATTATAATTTTATGGATTTAAAAGAAAAAAAAAAAAGGAAACTCAACTTAGTATGGTTTGATTCCAATATGGTCCTAATTAACTATTATAATGTTGACTAATTGGAGATATTTTATTGTTCTGATGCTGATACAATTTTTCTCTTTTAATATCATAAAATTTTTTTCTTTTTTTTCCAGGTCTATGATGGATTACGGTTTAAACTAGTGTTGCAATTTCCAAGTGGTTACCCGTACCAGGCACCATCAGTTAAGTTCGACACTGGCTGTTTTCATCCAAACGTTGATGAACGTGGTAATATCTGTTTGGATATATTGAAGGAGAAATGGTCAGCGTTGTATGATGTGCGAACTATTCTTCTGTCAATTCAAAGCTTACTTGGAGGTAACTTATCATCATATAGTCTTCAATTTGTCTTTATTTAAACATGTGATCATTCATAACCCAATCTCCATGTTACTCATCACCTTGCACAAAAAGCCAAATTTCGTATACTTTCTCATAAACATTATCTTTGTTTCAGTACTGCGGCCATGCTGGGGCACCACCTTGAAGAATTTTAGTTGAATGAATTGACCCCAGTACTTTTTTTTGTGAAGCCTAGTACTTATTCTATTGGTTGCTTTTGCTGAACTGCTAAGTTACAGGGACGTAAACACACCAACACTGTCAATCAGTGGTGGGACACACACGCACACACATATGATGGGCTCCTTTCAGGTTCTGTGTACCAAATCCACTCACAAGGTTTTGGTTGGCCCGAGGCTAGGATAGAAGACACTCACCCAAAGTGCCATGCAGTGGGACTGAATCCCGAACCATGTGGTTGGGAAGCAAACTTCTTACCACACAGTCATGCTTGCGCCTATTGATGATGTTCATAACTTCTTTTGGTTTTACCACCTTACACATAAAATACCATTGGGCACAAAGATTGAGAGCATTGAGAATTATCTAGATCAGTTGCAGACATTCTTGTGGGGTTAAGAAATTTGCTTCCTGACCATTTGGCTTGATGTTCAGTCCTGCTGCATAACTCCTTGGGCAAGTGTCTTCTATGTTCTCAAGCTGACCAAAGCCTCATGAGTGGATATTGTGGGCAAAGACTGAAAGAAGCTCATCATATATACTGGTCAAACTTTGTTGCACTTGCCAACCCCTACCAGTATAAAAGGTGGGCATAAAAATGATGTATGGATGTATGTGTTTCTTTAGATTTGTACTTATTGAAAAACATCACTCAGTTATCGGTGGTGTTGTTGCTGTCATTGTTCTTGTCAACAAGTTGTCTGTTGGCTTTGCACTTTCAGAGGCATGTGAAATAAGATTCTTATTTGAAAAACCGTTAAGATTTTTTATTGATAGAAAGGTGTCCAGCTGTAACAAAAAAAAAAAAGGCTCAATAATGTATTTGACAAACCCATTCCAGGATGAAAAAAAACCAAAATGGGCATTAAAGATAAATGAAGTAGTTAATATTCCCACACTTTCACATTTTTAGGTACTTCTCTGGTGCTGCCTTTGCTTTTTTTGTTTTGTTTTTTGTTTGTTTTATTTCCTCCATAATGTCTAAATCTGAGTTCTGGGATTTCAAGTTTGGTCATAGCAGCCCTGAGTCATTACAACATTCGTAAGCTAAGCATATTATAGCTCACCATACAGTTGTGGCTGATTTAAATTGGATAATTAATCGGATTTTAGTAAATTCTGTGCTGTTTGTCCTTTAGCATGTCTCTTGTCTAACATAACATGGTCACCAACCCCTATTTTGTTTTACTTTCATTCAAAAATCAAAGGTTCAGTATCTTAAAACTGGACCTTTTCTAAGAAATGCTTCGTTTGTACAAGCTTCCAAAGCTACATCTCTGGTCAAGATTACATATTGAATGGTTGTATGAACTTCTTGCTGTAAAAAGAAAAATATCTTTCTTCCTTAATGCAACTTTGTATTTTCCTTCTTTACTGAACGCATTTTCATCAACATTGTTCAACTATCCTTTCTCATTCAATCTAGATGGTTCTGTTACTTTAGCAACAATTTGGCTGCTGATGGTTAGAAGTAATCCAGCCAAACACTACCGATTGACCCTTGCTGTTTTAAGTAGTTTAATAATTCAAACATTCAGAGCAGGTCTTAGGATAACTTGGATTTCGCAAAGCACTTCTTCTTGTTGCACCTTCCTTCTCATGCACAGTGTCTTTATGTAAGTGGTTGTTCAGCTGTGGGCTGCTGTTGGATATGACGGATCCAGCCCCATGAATACCACCTCAAGAAACTTCCCCTATATGTTGGCAGAAGCACCTATCTTCTCTGACCTCCAGCTCAGCTGTTTACAGGGATCAGTGTAGTGGTTGGCAATGATCCCTGAACTGTAGTTTCTTCCTCCCTTACCCTCACCACTCTTGGAGCGCCTGCAGAGGTTATGGGCACTGCCTTTCTTACATTAAATAGGCTAGAGAAAAAAAAGCAACACTTTTATGTTACTCACAACAGAAATAATTAGTCTTGGCTAAGAATTTCACAAGTCACTCCTTCTTTACCCTTTAGCATTTAAACCAGTCATATCCGGCCCAAATATTCCATCTGTTTTATGTTCAAACTGACCAGATCTAGCCTCTCACACCTACACTACAATATCATTCTGGAATTACCAAATACATCATCAAAATCTTGAAGTTACAAGATAATGCATGACTAATTCAAACAAATCTGAATAAATAAGCATTACATTTGATAGAGTATTCTGAACATTAAATGGTTAAAGATGTCTGCTGAGAATAGTGGAAGCATGTTACTACCTGGACCTATCATTCATATACTCAATTCTTCTCACAGAAAAGGATTGTCTTCACTACATCACAATTCCACTAACTTCTGGAAATCCCCATATTTGTTGACTCTTTATAAATTGATATGAACTGCCAGGTATAAGATAACTAGACAGTTATAGAAGTGAAAGCATATTCAGTAACTGAAACACTAGAAAGTATATTCAGGCATGTAATAGAGAAAAAAAAAAATTTGTTTACTGTTCATATATGTTCAGGCATAGCTCTGTGGTTATGAAACTTGCTTCTTGGTTCACTCCCACTCTGCTGCACACCATCTCTCCCTCTCTCTCTCATATTTCCCCTGTCTACTGTGTCATTACTATTCTTTTGCTTTTTACCCTTCCTTTTTCTATAACCTCTGTCTGACCAAAGCCTTGTTAGTGGATTTAGTAGACGAATCCCGTCATATGTATTTGTATGTATGTATGTAGATAGGCCTTCCTCCACAGTCTGAGAATAGCTTAGCTGGTTGAAACTTCGAAGTCACAGTCAATAACATTCTTGTTTAAGGATAATAAATTTGTACTCTACTAAAGAGTAACCCATCAGATTAATGTAAAATTGTTTTTATTATAATTGAACATAAAAACAAACATTTATGTATGTATGTATGTATGTGTGTGTGTGATCATCATTTAATATCTGTTTTCCATGCTAGCATGGATTAGACAGTTTGACCAGATCCATTGAGCCACAGGGTTGCATCATGCTTCATGTCAGCTTTGGTGTGGTTTCTACAGCTGGGTGCCTGTGTGTGTTTGTGTCTCCATGTCTTGACACCACACAACAGTTGTAAATGAATGTCACTGCCATGTCAGCAGTGTCATTCATTTTTAGTATTCTGCATGAACATGTCTGGCCACAGAGAAATAATACCTCGCTTGAAAACAAAGGAGGGCCGATAGCAGTATGGGGAGCTGGCCATAGAAAATTTGCCTCTGAAGTCCGTCCGACCCATGAAAGCATTGGAAAAGTGGACATTAAAACAATGGTGAAACTATTTTGTTTTCTCAATAATAAGGAGGGGTTGATTTAATTAATATTGGGGAGGAATTGAGGAGGGGGTAATATTTAATAGTTTGAGAACTGTTACCTTAATCTACATATCTACTTTATTGTCACGCAGTTAATGATCAATACTAATTTTTTCTGAAATTCTCAGATTCTGTATCAACAAATATATGAATTAGTATGTTGCAGTCTGACGATGGCTTAGCTGGTCGAAACTTCGAAGTCACTGTCAACAACACTTTTGTTTAAGAATAATATATAGGCGTGGCTGTGTGGTAAGAAACTTGCTTCCCAACCACATGGTTCCAGGTTCAGTCCCACTGCGTGGCACCTTCGGCAAGTATCTTCTACTATAGCCTCGGGCCGACCAAAGCCTTGTGACTGAATTTCTTAGACAGAAACTGAAAGAAGCCTGTCGTAATCATCATCATCATCATCCTTTAACGTCTGTTTTTCCATGCAGGCATGGGTTAGACGGTTTTGACTGGAAACTGG
>JAOPUL010003242.1:17070852-17082414 GCA_027564515.1 Octopus rubescens | reverse complement strand
GTGTGTGTGTGTATGTGTGTGTGTGTGTGTGTGTGTGTGTGCGTGTGTGTGTGTGATAATCATTTCTTTTCGATTGCCATTCCCGTTATTCCTGGAAGTAAAAGCATTCTTTCCTTATAGAACCTTTCCTATTTTTTATTGTGTTTGTGTTATTTTCTTTGCTATTGCCTAAAGAGAATATTGCAGCTGTTGCATAAAAGAAGTGTATAGTTGAAATATTACTCTTTTTCTCAAACATTCCATACGTTGTGGAAAGGAAATATGTTGTTGAAATATGCCTCTTTTCTCAGTATCAGAAAATCTGCTCCGCTGGCGTTTTGCAGTGTGCTATTTATTCTCACTTCGTCACTGAATTTTTTTCGTTATTTTGCACATTGATTTTCGATGGCATGATACAACTGTTTATAATGCTACTTATTTGATGTTACTTATTGGAACGGCATCGCGATATGGACTAGATTGTTATATAAGCCTTATAAATATGCACGCTGTTATTTATAACCTTTGAATACATTAGGATAAATTATTAAAATTATATATTCAACTTGATTTCTTAACATTATTGCAATGACCTTTAGAGATCCGCATGGTGGATAGACTAAGTGATATCTCTTTATAAGACGGTCATTTTCTTTCCATGGTTTGAAATTCAATTGACCTACTTCCCGAGTTGATATGAATACTGGATTTCTCATTTCGTCCGCGGTTTTCGTGTCCCTGGAAGAGCATTTTGTAGTTTTATTGACAGACGGAATGTTTAATTTACTCAGGAGGGGTTTGATTTCATACAGGTCTCCAGGTGGATAGAAATTGAGTTAATTGGGTGCTGACCAATCCCGACCGGAAATTGAGAGAAAGGTATCTCTAACGTGGCGAGAAGAATGAACTGATGAGTATATTGCTTGGTAAATAGTGTATTTAATCAATTCAGATGATAGTGTGTCATTTTAACTATCATGTGTGCATCCTTATACAAACATACACACAACACACACACGTATGTATATGGACTGTGTAACATGATTTTCTATTTGCTTACCCCTAAAAAGTATGAAAAGTTGCTAATATTTCCTCCAAACTTTGCTTTTGTTACATTTATTCAAACCCCAATGAATCCCTCTCATCACATGACTATGATGCTCCCCTACTACTCCTGCTCATGATCAGAGATGCTCATATTGTCAGCCACTAAGGGACATTCTCAAATAGTTATGGTCAAGCAAATGACAAGCAAATCTGTGGTATTGAGCAGAATATTTGCTATAACGATATTTCTGCTTTAGCAACTCAACGCTGAATCTGTTTGAAATATAATGAAAAATAGGTCAGTTTCAAAACATTGATGTCCAGGTCACAAAAGCAAAGTTTGAAGGGAATGGTAGTCATTTCTTTTTATTTCTAGATAGAAACAAATAGGAAATAACACTTAATGACCAAAGACAAAAAAAAATACAAATTTTGTTGCACAGTGTTATTTGGCAGTGTTTCTATCATAGGCACAAGGCCTGAAATTTTGGAAGGGAGGGATTTAATCAATTGCATCAACCCCAATGCCTTAACTGCTACTTATTTCACACCCCCCCCTAAAAAATGAATGGCAAAGTTGACCGTGGCAGGATTTGAACTCAGAACAACATAAACATGGATGAAATGCCACTAAACATTTTGTCTGGTAAGCTAACAACTCTGCCAGCTTGCTGCCTTACTCCTAGATACATAATGCCTACTAAAAAAGATGGGGGTAGTCACAGCTGGAATGCCTTTGATTCAATTAAAAAAAAACCCAAATAACTATCTATTTATTAAATTAGTTTGTCACTGGTTGAGTATTCCTCAGACATTTGTTCCCTTAATATAATTCTCAGGTTGCAGCAGTGTGACACAGTGTATGATAATGGATCTATGTACAATTGATATGTACAACTGGTACAATTCACTCAGTGGGTTTCAGCACAGTTTCTAGTTACTCAATTTTACTCGCAAAGTTTCAGGCAGCCTAAGAATCACCTGAGTGCAAAGCTAACTTCTTAACCCCACAACTATGCCTGCTTCTAAAGTTTCAATAATAGTGATACCACCACCACTACCATTTCTATCTTTCCAGCTTTCCAGCTTGTCCCACCCACCCTTATATAATGTGGAGTAGCTTTGTAACTCTATAGCAAAACACCTGGACTTGTATTTTCCTTTTCTTGCAAGTTACTTGGCAACCTCACTAGTGCTGGTGCCACACAAAAATCATCCAGCACACTCTGTAAAGTGATTGGTGTTAGGGAGGGCATCCAGCCATAGAAACCAAGCCAAAACAGACTGGAGCGATGTAAAAATCCCCCTGTACACCCTGTAAAGTGATTGGTGTTAGGAAGGGCATCCAGCTATAGAAACCAAGCCAAAACAGACTGGAGTGATGTAAAAATCACCCAGTACACCCTGTAAAGTGGTTGGTGTTAGGAAGGGCATCCAGCCATAGAAACCAAGCCAAAACAGACTGGAGCGATGTAAAAATCCACCTGTACACCCTGTAAAGTGGTTGGTGTTAGGGAGGGCATCCAGCCATAGAAACCAAGCCAAAACAGACTGGAGTGATGTAAAAATCACCCAGTACACCCTATAAAGTGGTTGGTGTTAGGTAGCGCATCCAGCCATAGAAACCATGCCAAAGTGACATTGGAGCTTGAAGTGGCCTTGCAGGTTGCTGGACCCTGTCAAACCGTCCAACCCATGCCAGCATGGAAAACAGATCTTAAATGCTGATGGTGTTGATGATGATGATGATGATGCTGTGCAGAAATTATCAAGACATTCACAGCATACACCCACCGTCACCACTAATACCACCAAAACCACCAGCACTGAAGATGCTGCTGCTGCCGCCCCTAGCGTAGCTACCTTCACTGTCGGTGCCTCCACCACCACCACCACCACCACCACCATCACTGCTATTATTCTACAATTAATGTTTTATTTTATTTACTTTTTGCATTTTAATTTTGCTTTTTATTTTATTATTAATCTATTTATTTATATATTTATTTATATCACTAACTCCAGTTTTTCAGAAATAGAATCGTTACTTCCTTATTCTTCCTAGCTGTTTCCAGATTTGTCTTTTATTTGGAAGTTCACAGAATATTCTTATTCTAATTCCAATTTGGATTTTAATTTTAGAAATTCAATTTAATATTCTATGATTTATTTTAAAGAATTTAATGGAATAACCAAGATTATTTATGTTGGCTGTTTATTTTATTTAGTCAAATCATTGATTATTGTTCTCACCTTCATCATCATCATCATCATCATCATCATCATCATCATCATCATTGTTGTTGCCATTGTTGTTGTCATCATCATCATCATCATTATCATCATCATCATCATCATCATAATCATTACCACCATCATCATTGTCATTGCAGTCACCATCATCATCATCATCATCATCATTGTTGTCATCGTTGGTGTCATCATTATCATCATTGCCATCATCAATTATTAATCATCATCATCATCATCATCATCATCATCATCATCATCATCATCATCATCATCATGAATCAGGAATCCTCCACCTCCTGCTGCTGCTGCTGCTCCTCCTCTTCCTCATCATCATTTTCCTCACTGCTGCTATCTGTCGTTGACATCATCATCATCATCATCATAAATCATGAATCCACTTGTCCCTCTCCCTTGTCCCTCCCCCTTCTCCTCCTCCTCCTACTCCTTCTCATTGTCATCGTTTTCCTTATGGCTGCCATCTCTGTTGTCGCCGCCATCATCCTCATCCTCATCCTCACCAACCTCTTCATCATTGTCACCAATGTTTTCATCATCATTATCATTATCATCATCATCATCATTGACATCACTTGGAATGTTTTACTGTTTCACTTTGGTATGTCTCTCCATGTATCACCATTTCGAGGTCACTTTTGCCTGTGAGCATCACAATCCTCAAGTCTGAATCTCCTTCAATTCACTCCACACTATCTTAAAAAGGAACAACACATTCAATAAGAATCCCTAGATATACGATGTCTTGAACAACACTGCCAAATATATCATCAATAACATTGTGTAACAAAATTTATATTTTATTTGTCTTTCGTCATTGTTATTTCCTATTTGCTTCTATCTAGAAATCAAAGGAAATGACTACTATTGCCTTCAAACTTTGGTTTTGTAACCTAGACATCAATGTTTTGAAACTGACCTATTTTTCATTACATTTCAGACAGATTCAGTGCTGTGTTGCCAAAGCAGAAATATCGTTATTGCAAATATTCTGCTCAATACCACATATTTGCTTGTCATTTGCTTGACCTTATCCACTTGAGCATGTCCCTTAATGGCTGACAATATGAGCATCTCTGATCAAAAGTAGTGGGGGAGCACCATAGCCATGTCTTGAGAGGGATTGTTTGGGGTTTGAATAAATGTGACAAAAGCAAAGTTTGGAGGAAATATTAGCCATTTTTCATACTTTCTAAGGGTAAGCAAATAGGAAATAACAGTTGCTACCCAAGGACAAAAATCATGTTACACAGTGTTATCAAGTGTGATTACCCTTTCTTTTATTTACTATTTTCTCAATTATTTTTACAGACTATGGAATCCAGCAGTATCAGTTGTAGTGGCTGTTGAACAGCATCACCTTGTGTGTGTCTGCTGGCAAGTTGAAAGCATTCCCCAGTAAGTTCACAGCCTCAGCCAACAATGGAAATAGAACTCCACAAATTATCAACACTGAAAACATCTTTAAACAAAAGTAAATATCCATGTGAATATTGCCAAAAGTCTTTCTCGAGACCAAGTCACCTGACACGTCATCTCAGAGTGCACACTGGTGAAAAACCATTTTACTGTTTGGTCTGTGGCAAATGTTTCAAGCAGTCGAACCACTTGACCTCACATGCCAAAATCCACCACAAACCTATTGACACCAACAACAATGCCCTCTCAGTGCTTGCCATTGACCCATCATTGCCCACTTTTGACACTTCATCAGGTTTCTTGACCCCCAGGGACAAAAGCAACAATGAAATGTCACCCATTGAATCTCCTGTTTATTTTACTAATGGATTATTACCTTCACAACTGAAAAGAGAATCTGATTTAAGCTTAAAGGATGATGATTGTATTATTACAAAGGCCAACACAAGTAGACAAGTGGAAAACTTGATTTTAAGTGAATCTATAGCAGCATGCTTGAAAAAATCAACACCAGCATTTCTGTCTAAACATCACTTAAACTATAAGAAAGATATTTCTAAATTAACCAACAAAAGTCCCATCAGTAAGGAGTTAACAACATCTTTGAAATGTGAACTATGTATGGAAGAATTCATGAATTACAATTCCTTAAAAATTCATTTACAAACGCACACACTTCCAACAAAAATTCAGCACCAGAAGAGACCAATAGTAAAAAATATGAATGTCTTTTCTTATAGGGATTATTTATCACAGAAAAGTGTTTCAGTAAATAAAGATGGACATCTGCAAATTCAGATGAAAGAGAATTTGGATGTTAGTAAAGATGCCAATAATATTTCCATCAATGTATCTGATGACATATTAAATGATGAAGTAATACTTCATCAATCAGATGCTGAATCTGGTGATGATGATGTTATAATCATTAAAGGCGATCCTGACAGTGAGGCCAACCTCTCTTCTGACTCAACCCTGGAGAAATCGAAACCAATTAAATCACCCCTTCGTACCAAAGAGCCCCAACTTGATGACATCAGGGTAAGATCAAAACATAAACAACATTTTGACTCTATGGATCTGAATGAAAATTCCTCAACTCTCCAGACTTTAAGACAAAACAATAACTTTAAATCAGGATTTTCTTCTTCAAACTTGAGGATTCTAGAGAAGATGTTATCTGGAGAAACAATAGACCAAAGCTATTTAAATACAGCATTATCATCATTGACACCACCATCATCATCATCATCATCGTCATCATCATCACAAACATTATCTGTTAAAAAGCAACCTTTTATACACTTTGACATTGACAAGAATCATCGTACACACCATGTCAACTCAAAGCCATTTACCAGAGACAAACTTGCAACACAACAATGGGAACCATCACACTCATCGACCATCAGTCCAAGCAAACGACGCCAAATTCTTTCATCCCTACCCAACGATGCCACAACAACACAACAGCCACCACATCTTACTTCAAACAAAGTAATTTCTAGTGATGCTGTTCAACTGAACCGAACACTTTTCCCATCAACCATTCCAGAAAACCAGTCACAGACAAGTTTCTCAAGAATCTCCAAGTTTAAGCCAGATAGGTTTGTGTCACGTACTAGCTTTAATGTTATCAACAATACTTCTGTCCAACAGCCAGGGAGCCGAAAGAGTCTTTCAAATCAATTGATAAATAATAGTAAATCTAACAACACTCTGTCTAGAACACCACTGATGTCCAGCCAACAACATACAAGCACCAACTTCTTGGCCTTTAAGAATCAACATCAAAATTATCAGTCAAGAATAAAAAAACCACATTTAAATACTTTTGGTATATATCAAAGCCGTAATCGATACTTATCTGGCAATATTTCTCAAAACAGATTTCGATGTAAATACTGTCCAAAAGCATTTTCCCGCCCCAGTCATTTATTACGACATGTCCGTGTTCACACAGGAGAGAAGCCATTCAAATGTAAATATTGCAGTAAACAGTTCCGTCAGTCAAATCACTTAACAACTCATATTAGAATTCATACTGGCATCAAACCATTCCAGCACAGATTTCACCTCAGTCCTAGACCATTCGACTGCCAGCTGTGTGGCCAAAGCTTTTTTTTGCTCAGTCATTTAAATCTGCATCTTCAATCACACGTTGATACTCTCAGTTACCCCAATACACAATTCGACGATGATGCTCTCCTTGTGCTTGATCCTGATGAAGATTCAGTTATGATTGACGATGACGCCCTCCCTTCACACAACACCACTGTAGAGAAAGCACACCCAATGCAAAATGATAATGAACACTCTGTGTTGAAGAGCCAGACACAAAATTTGCATCCCTCTGTTCTGTATATCAAAGAACTATCCGAGGTGCCCTACAGCAAAGACTCAAATAATACTGAACATGTGGATCTTTTGTCAGAAGATGAAAGCATTGAGGAAATCTCTGAAAATGTTGATACTAATGGTAAGGGCTCTAGTGTACAGGACAATCAGGCATCTGTTGAATCTAACTTTGATACAGAATTCATTGCACCACATGCAAATGAAGTATGGACCTTGAGAACAGATGATTTGGATTCTAAATCATCTGTTTCTCCTCCAAATGAATTCCACAACCAGTTACCCACTGAAACATATAGTCCTAAACAACTGGAATGGAAATCTAGATCCTCTTCAGATTCTACTGATAATCAGGAAGTTGCCATTGAAGTTGTTAAATGTGAGGAAGATCATCTCGCTGAACAAGTCAATCCCAATCTTTTAGAAATTCACACATCTTTGAAGAAAGAAGAGGAAACTGTTGATGAATGCAACCCTGACACTTTATCAGTGCTTACACCAAAACTGACATCAAGTCCTGAACCAGATGAATGTTTTGTAAAGGTTAAAGAGGAGCCCTTAGAAGAAGAAGATGTAGACAGGACTGACTTGGCATTTAATGATACATCTCTGTCCACTGCTTGCAAATATACTGAAAAAGATAACATGCAAGAATTTCTTGAACAAGAACGAGGTAGTTTTCTTGGAAACTGCCTCCAAAATATTAAAACAGAGGCATGTGATATGACAAAGACAGTGTCTAGTTATCCACTTGCCATAGAAGATGAACAAGACATTTGGAAAAAATTTATGCAAACTTCATCCCATGCCTTTAATGAAGATGCACTGAAATTTAATGACCCTAAAAAGATATCTGCCAACCAAGAAAATAGACAATCTACAAAAGACAATCCCAACACAGGGTCAATTGAATCCTTCAATTCAGGCAAAGGGATGAAGTGTCATTATTGCAACAAACATTTTGAAAGTTGGAACCACTACAGTATACATGTTAAATCTCATTATACAGACAATCAAGTTTATCTGGACAATTCCTCTCTGAGATACAACCCACATTTTGGGACTGTATCTCAGAATTTACTCATCATTGATGATGATTCTGCACCCAATGCTAAAGCTTTAACTCAAGAATCTCAACACATTTTAGCTTCACCAAATAGAAGATTAAGGAATGTAATCAATGGAAATGACTCGGTCTCCCCTTCATCCGTGTCTAAAAAGCCAATGTTTAACTGTACATATTGTGAGAAATCTTTTTCTCGACCCAGTCATCTAACCAGACATATTCGTATCCATACTGGTGAGAAACCATTCAAGTGTAACATTTGCAAAAAGAATTTCACTCAATCCAACCATCTGACGTCACACTTGAAGATACATACAGAAAGGAAACTTGATGACTATCTTAATAGTCAACAGTTCTCCTTGCTGAGCCAATTTGAGACACACTTGAAGAGCCGTGGATCATGGCACTCTAACGCTGTCGAAGGAAAATCCCTTGCCCTCCACAATAGTAACAACCACAGCACTGAAAAACTAGCCCATAAAGTGATTCTTAATACTACTACTTTCCCAAATGAAGTCAACTCAGCCAACCAAGAATCATTGTTTACTACAAATAAACAACTGGAAACCATACCAACACTGCTCACAGATAAACATTCTTTATCAGATCCTTCCAATATCAGCTACAAAGCAGCTGAGGAGTCATCATCTGATCTGAGAGAAGAAACTTCTGGACTATCAAATTCTCCAGATTCTTCAGCCAGCCAGTGCAAGACTGATCACTCTTCCTTCAGTTCTAGAAATAATTTCAATACTATTTCTTCCCCTGTCTTTCCATCAATTAGTGTTATGCAAAATATCTTAAAAGAGCCCCAAATCAAAGTCGAAAAAGATAACTACTTTGCAAGAGATTATTCAGCAGAATGGCAAAGAGAGGATAAAACAACTGCTTTAGAGAAGCAGGTTTTATATGAAGATGATGTTAAACCAGAAATGTTGCCAAACATTTGAAGTATTTTATTAAATCAACTTGAAAAATTTATCTGCTGAAATTTAGTTATTACAAGTCTTTTTTTTTTTTTTGTCTTACTTCATTTGTAATGAATAAGTATTAAAAGGCCAAAACAAAATCCTGCAGTTTCTCAATATAAGAGATAAAACAAGAAACATGGAAAAACGCAGGTAATGTCCACACAATTTTAGCAATGAACTGAACCAACTTTAGTATTTTTGAATTCAAATGTCTTCTCTAGTTGACTCCACCTTTTATCCCATACTCCTGACATGGAGTATAGAGAGGAAAGTGATTTAAGTGCCAACAATCTACAATGGGCTCGAAAAAATAAATACTAGTAATATATTGCAATCAAATCATTATTAACTATATACAACAATAATCGGCCTTGTAGCCAGCTGAAAAAGAAAACATCAATATTAATGTGTGTACATTTATATATGTATGAAGATTGTGTGTGTGTGTGTATGTGTGTACTTCAAAAATGCAGTTTTGATAGAGAGATATTGTGGTCAAGTTATGTAAATAACAAACTCATTAATGCCATTTGAATCACATACAATGACATCAGTTAAGACAATTGCACAAACATTAAAGTGTATAATTTTGAAAGAGTAAAATATATTTTGGAATTATAAATATATTTGTATTTAATAACATATATAGATAATCTCTAAAAGTTTTTGTATATAATATATATATTTATCTTCATATTTTTGCGTATAGTGTTATATATATATATATACATATGTGTTAAAAAGTACATGTATATAATGTTTATTTTTCTTCATAGTTTTGTGCATGCGATGGTAGTCTCTCATAGTCCAAGAAAGACAACTTCTCGCACAAATGTTTTGTACATAGTGATCGCATATATATGCTGTATATATAGCTCACTCCCTTCAAGTCAACATTGCCTGAACAGGTGCATGGTGTACCACGTCAGGTGTCAAAGTGATCGCAGAGCAACATTAGATTGTTCTGTTCAAGAACACAACTCACCACCCAGTCCAGGAATTGAAACCACAATCTTTTGTTCATGAGTACAACACCCTAACCACTAGGTCACGCACCCTCAGATTTGTGTGTGTGTTTACAGTGTACATTTTTCTGTTGTGTGAGATGTGACATACCTGTGTGTTTTAGTGTTTTCTTCATACCTGTCATTACTGGTTTGATCATGTTGCACAGCGTCTTGGTCAGAAGTCTTCTACCATGGTTTCAAATCAGTCCAAGCCTTGAGTGAAATTACGTAGATAGAACCCACACATGATCATACCTGTTCTTTGCTGGTTGTCTCATCCATTGCCCTTCTTCACTCTACATCCTGCCTTGAATGGCTCTAACATTTAAACTGGCCATATCCAGCTAAAATATTCAACCCATTTTATGTACAGTGGCCAGATCTGGCCTCTTACACCAACCCTACAATGTCATTCTTCAACCCATTTTATGTACAGTGGCCAGATCTGGCCTCTTACACCAACCCTACAATGTCATTCTAAAAATTAACAGTTACCTCATCAAAATCTCAAAGCTACAAGATAATGCATGATTAATTCAAAACAATATGAATAAATTCGCATTACTTTTGACAGAATAATGTGAATGCTGAAGGATTAATGGCTTCCTTTCTGTTGCAAGTATTTCACTAAGTTTCCCCTCTGAGGATAACTTCTTCCTATCAATCACAAAGACCATGAAAATAATCGTGGGTGCTACCTTTCCTCCTCTGATTAACACATTTCAGAGAGAAAAAAAACTTTTACACATCTAGAGCAACAGGATTTTTTGCTAATGAGTATTCTTGTCTGATAACATCTCTTGAAAAAATGCATAAACATTATCTCGGCTGTGTACAGGCACAGGCATGGCTGTGTAGTTAGGCTCGCTTTGCAACAATGTGGTTTCAGGTTCAGGCCCACTGCATGGCACTTTGAGATGGTGTCTTCTACTGTAGCCCCAAGCCAACCAATGCCTTGTGAGTGAATTTCATAGACAGAAACCATATGGGAAGCTTGTTGTTTGTGTGTATATATATATATATATATGTGTGTGTGCAAAAGCATGTTTTTGTATGAGTTTATCCCCACCCAACTTGACAACTAGAGTTGGTTTGTTTACATCCTTGTAATTTAGCAGTTCAACAAAGGGCAGGCCAACAGCTAAAGAACCACACTTAAAAATAAGTACTGTGGCTAATTTGACTAAAACTTTTCATAGCTGCAGTCCATGAAGAATCATCTATAAATGTTGATGTTTCTTAGCCTAATGTGAGTCTTGGTGAAGCAGATCTATGATCAAATTTTCAAGTTGAAATTCCAGTAGGGCTATTTTTGCCTTCCATCCTTCCAGGATTAATTAACCATTTTGTTACCATTTTTTGTTGAAATAGGCGCGGCATGGCTGTGTGGTAAAAAGCTTGCTTCCCAACCACATGGTTCTGGGTTCAATCCCACTGCGTGGCATCTTGG
>JAOPUL010003242.1:16859002-16870080 GCA_027564515.1 Octopus rubescens | reverse complement strand
AGCATGGTTGGCCCCGGTCAAACCGTCCAACCCATGCTTGCATGGAAAAACGGACGTTAAAGGATGATGATGATGATTTAACCTTCATTTTCCATGCTGGCATGGGTTGGACAGCTTGACAGGAACTGGCCAGCTGAAGAGCTGCCTGGGCTCCATGTCTGTTTTGGCTTGGTTTCTATGGCTGGATGCCCTGCCTACTACCAACCACTTTACAGAGTGTGCTGGGTGCCTTTTACGTGTCACTGGCATGGGTGCGTGTATGTAGCACAGGCACGAGTGCATTTTACGTGGCACCAGCACCTGTGAGACATTGACCTCTCAGCTGGGAGAGAGAGTGAGGGGCATGACCATAAAGGACATGCCTATATGTATAGATGGCTGTGATTTTACTTAGCTTGATGTGTCTTCTCAAGTACAGCAACTCTCCATAAGTTTCGGTCCCTTGTCATTTCTGTGAGGCCCACGTTTTCCTGGGTCTACTCCTTCCACAGATTCCCTTCACAATTAGAGATCAGCACTTCTTTAAGCAGCTGTCCTCATGCATGACATGACCATACCAGTGCAGTTTTCTCTCTTGCATACAACATCTGACACCTCTTATACTCAATTTTCCTCTTAAATCATTTACACTCTGTTGTATATGCACGCTGACATCACACATCCAGCAGAGCATGCTGGCTTCATTTCTTTCAAGCCTTCACAAATCCTCTGTAGTCATAGTCCATGTTTCACTGCCATGTAGCATAGCTGTACATACACAGGCATCATACAACCTGCCTTTCATTCTGAAGGAAAGGCCCTTAGTTACCAACCAAGGTAGTGGCTCCCTGAACGTTGCCCGTTCTTATTCTAGCAACTCTGCTTTCAGAACTTCCCCCTCCACTGCTAACTCGCTTGCTCAGGAAGCTATCTACTACTTCTAAGGATCCCTCCGAGCACTTCAGGAAGTCTATTCTCTGCGCATTTTTAGTTCTTATTGTACCCACACATTTGCAACACACACAGACTATTTTCTCTGTTAACCTTCCTGTGATACCACTATACCTCTTGTGTCCAAAGCTTGCACTGGGTACAACATATGGAATTTCTACCAATACCCTTACATATCAAGCAGGGCCATCTTCCTGAAGGATTTCTGATTTATCTGTTTTTCTACTTAGTAGGATCCCGTGAGCTTCTAACTCATATTTGAAATATATATATATATCATATATTTATTATGTATACACACGTTGGGCTTCTTTCAGTTTCTGTCTACCAAATCCACTCACAAGGCTTTGGTTGGCTTGAGCTATAGTAGAAGACACTTGCCTGAGGTACCACGCAGTGGGTCTGAACCTAGAACCATGTGGTTGGGAAGCAAGCTTCTTACTACACAGCCATGCCTATATATATATATATATATATATATATCTATGAGAATGAGTGCTCAACACTGTATTGGTGGATAAATATTCTTTATTTGTGAATTAAGGCTACCATTGGTTTCTTACTGAATAATATTCAGTATTCATTCATGTCTGTTACACAGAAAAACTGGTGATCGACTCCATATTGTTATCAGAGAGGGAGGGGGGGAAGAGAGAGAGAGGGCAATATATAGTTAAGTATGCTCAAAGGCTATGTAGAGGTATTACTCTTCACTGAGTGATACACAATATATGGCCTCTCCTCAAACACTGGTCCTCACACTCCTAGGCAACTAATCATATTCAAGAAGAGATCTGAACTTCTGATTTAGTAGCAAGACCATTCAAGCTAAAACCTTCATGAGGAGAGGTTGTTCCCACTGATCTGGGTGGATTTAGAGGGATATACCTTGAAAAAAATATCCAAAGTCTCCTATGGCAGAACAAGCAAATGGTGAAAGAGGACAATGCTAGATGAACTGGCTTATAAGGCACAGCTAAAACAACACCTGGGCTAACGGTAGTCCATTGCAGTTTCTTTGCCTGATCCTGCATATCCCATTTCAGATGTACCACAAAGGATGTCTTTAAGACCACAAAGCCAGGATCCACCCTAATCAAAACCACACCACCAACATTTCTTCATTGATCTTTTCTCATAGAACTATAACAAAGAATTACTTGGAAATGATGAGGAACCGACAACTCAAAGTATACAACAGAAACTCTTTTAATGTAACACACTGCCTATCTGTCTCAATTAATTTTGCAAATAATCAAGAATTTTGAAAGAATTTAGTAAAATAAACTTTATTCATTATTAATCTCAAGTTTGTAACATAACAAGAGGTTCTTTCATGAAATTATGATAGAAGGCTCAAATTTAAATATGAACACTTTAAAATGGCTGGTTTTGTATCATTTGCATAATGGAACCAAATACAGACTAAAACAGGTTGGTATTAAACAGGTTAAAAAACAAAATATGTTTTGTATATTTTAATGGAAAAAGCAAGATTCAGTTTGGGTTTCAACTGTTTTACATACATATTCTATACAAGAAGAGAGAGCTTGTTATTATATAGAGTGTATACCATTCTGCCCCCTCCCCTCTTTTTTTCTTCTTGTATTTCATTCATCCAATTTGTGTAAACAACCAAACATTTTTTAACAGGTTCCTGTAATATCTTCTCATCTGTTGTACTTGTAGCAAGAAAAGATTATTTTTTATTATTGTTGTTTGTCATGGATGCAGGCATTTACAGAATTCTATTGAAAAGGTAATTTCTTCCAGGATTATTGATTGGAGAAGGGAAAAAAAATTCGTTTTTTCTTCTTTTAATCAAGAAAAGGCTTCAGAATATTTAAGTGGTCACCCCATTGCCTGGAGCGGAAAAAAAGGGTTATCCTCAGACATTTTTTTATTATATACATTTATTTCTGCAAACCCCCATTTTGCTTTGTTTATTCATAGTTCAACACGGCCACTACTGTAGCAGCTGAAGAAAGAGCTAGCCACAATGATGTTATGTTTTTTGGGGGTTTTTTTTTATAGACGTGAAGTTTTAAAAAATAACTGAAAAAAAACATGAGAATTAAACAGATAAAATTAAATACAAAGTTACAATTTGATAAGCACACACAAAAAAAGTAGCAACAATGCAAATTTAAATGGCAAATACCCCCATCACCAACAACTAATTGTTTGCTATCACTGTAACTGAGTATGAGTGAGCTCCAGGAAAAAGAAATAGTGTGAAAAAGGTAGGTTACAAAAGAGAATGCCATCTTACTTGAGGGATTATCCAAGAAAGGGCAAGAAAGAATGTGGCATACTCCTGTTATACAAAGAGTGGAGAAAGTTTCCAATTACCCTTGAAAATGGAGTTAGAGGAAGCCCTGGTTGACGTGTAACATGATGAATGCTCCCTCAACTGGAGCAAGTCATATGGAAGCAAGTGCTTATTATTTAAAACTGAGGAGAGTGAGAAGGGAAAGCTGGATTCCAGTACTACATACTTGCCCATGAAATGAGACAGCAGTACATGGGCAAGAGAAAAACAAGTGTCATGGCCAGAGACATTAGTACTGACATTAATTAATACTTGACTCATTGTCACTTCTATGAAACAGTACATGTGGCTGGATGGAGTTTGTACAGATATCTAGATCCCGATGACACCTGAAACCCACAAAGCTATTACCTACCTATTATTAAGTAACCTTAGGGCAATGAACTGGCAGAATCATTACTACACCAGACAAAATACTTAGTGGCATTTCGTTCATCTTTACATTCTGGGTTCAAATTCCACTAAGATCAACTTTGCCTTTCATCCTTTCAGGGTCAATGAAATTAATACCAGTTGAGCACTGGGGTCATGTAATTGGCTAACCTCCTTCACCAAAATGTAAGGCCTTGTGCCTATATTAAAAAGGATTATTAGTAACCTTATTACATTCCTGTTATGTGGCTATATATCTACTAAGTGGCCTTAATAACTTATGCCTAAGTGGCCTTATTAACTTCTTATACCTAAGTGGCCTTATTAACTTTTTATACCTAAGTGGCCTTAACTTTTTATACCTAAGTGGCCTTATTAACTTTTTATATCTAAGTGGCCTTATTAATTTTCTATTATTAAATAGCCTTACCACTTTCCTATTGTTAAGTAGCCTTTACTACCTTCCTATTATTAAGTGACCTTACATCTGCTGAGTGGCCATCTTCATAATTATGTACTGAAAAATAATATTTTAAGAAAATTGTAAGATCATGCCTTTGTTTTTACAACAGAAAGTCCTTCCCGTCTCTTATCACTTAGCTGTGGAACATAAGTGAAACCTGAGGGGAAGCCGAATGGAATGCTTTGCATTGCATATAGTAAACACTGAACTTAGTGAAGGCACGTGGCTTAGTGGTTAGGGTATTCGGCTCACGATCGTAAGGTTGTGAGTTTGATTCTCAGCAGCGCATTGTGTCCTTGAGCAAGACACTTTATTTCTTGTTGCTCCAGTCCACTCAGCTGGCAAGAATGAGTTGTACCTATAATTTAAAGGGCCAGCCTTGTCACATTCTGTGTCACACTGAATCTCCCTGAGAACTACGTTAAGGGTACACATGTCTATGGAGTGCTTAGTCACTTGCATGTTAATTTCATGAGCAGGCTGTTCCATTGATCGGATCCACTGGAACCCTTGTCGTTGTAACCGATGGAGTGCCAGTTGTCACTGAACTTATGACCAAGTGGTCAGGTGGCTTGCATTGTAGTATTACAGTCACCATACAACTACGGTCTCCATTAAATGCACTTCAGTGTACTTTAGTATTTAATAAAGGTTGCTGATCTTTTTGTGTCCATATATCTCAAGAAATACATTGCCTGCATGTTTCATTTAAGTTTCAAAACAACCAAGAAATTGTAAAGATTTAGTAAAATAACTTGGTTATTATTAAGTTGATGTTTTGAATTTAACTTAACCCTTTTGATACCAACCCCACTGACACCACCCTTGAACCTTTGATACAAACTTCCTGTCTTAAAGTGATTTAAATCAAAATCTTCCATCAAATTTTCCTGTTAATTCATTTCCCAAACACCAGCTTAACAATGACTGAACTATTTTAATAAATTCTTCATTATTTTGAGAATTAAGTGAAACAAAGGCATTTCAAGAGAGAGATTTGTTAACAAAAGGTTCTTAAATAAAATCATGATAAATGATTTTCATTTACTGTAAAATGAGTGGCTTTTATCATAGAATTAGGAGGTCTTGGATGAGTTAGTATCAAAAGTAGTAAATATTCCATTATAATTGTTGTTGTTCTTTAGTATCAGGTGAACCCTTGTCAAGCAGTCATATGAAAAACGCTGTTCTTATCATTATATGGATATGAAGGAGCTTATTATCTAATGTGTCCATTATTTAACCCTTTAGTATTTAAACTGGCTATATCCAACCAAAATATTCTACATTTTTTATGTTTGAACTGGCAAGATCCTGTCTCTCATGCCTACCCTGCAATGTCATTTTAAAAATAAACAATCACATCATTGAAATCTTGATGCTACAAGATCAATTCATGGTTAATTCAAAACAATGTAAATAAATAAGCATTACATTTGACAGAGTAATCTGCATGCTAAAGGGTTAAAGACTGTAAGAAATGATTTAAGGAAGATTAGCTGCTATTTTTAGTAGACACCACATAAAGGCTCTCTAGTAGTTACCTTTGGCAAGAGAATGGATCAAATAGGCTGAAATGGTGATGGGACATTAGACTGAATACTTGAAAGCATTTAATTTCTTCCCTCTACACTAAAGTTCAAATCACACTGGGATCCACTTTTCTTTTCCTCTCTCCAGGGTCAACATAACATAAATACCAATCATATACTAAGAGCAATTCAGTTCACTATACCTGCTCTTCTACAAATTTATATCTTTATCAAAAGAACTAAGTGAATCTAATGATTAAGTTATAAAAATAATACTTAAATTGTATATCAACATGTAGTGTTGGTATTGTTTGAATCCAGATCAGCCCTGATTGAGTGGTCCTATGATTAATATTGCTTCAGCAGTAACCATCCCATCTTTTTCTTTTTCTATGTGAAGGACTACCACATATAGAGATTATTTGTTGACTCATTTGGGTAATGTATTTAATGAATGAACTTGGTAAAACATACACATCCCCATGCAAGACTTGGAACTCAACACTGCGAACTAACATAAATACATGTCAATTAAACAGTGAACTGTACCTTAACACGGTACCTACTTACGGCTTGGTGTATTAAGGCAGCATTTATGAAGTGCATCAACAAGAATACTGCCAAGACAAAGAGACAGGATATTGTATACCTTCGCCCTATTGAATAAACCTGCTGCAACCCTTATTCAGATAACAGATAGCTGTGATACACTCTTTTTTAAACAAAAACAAAAAAATAGCTATATTAAATAAGGAACTGTTTCTTTATAGAATTTCCTATAGTTTGTAAGTTCAATCCTAAATACATATGTATAGCCAAATCCTAATTATAAGAGCTTGAGTTTATACATTATGTGTGTGTGTGTATGTTTGTGTACCTAGTTTGTACATAACAAAATAGGTACATACACACACAGACACATCCTTCTTGTACATATTTTATTGATTTGTATTTATTGAATGTCTAAGTTTTTCTTAGGGGGAAGCATAAAAAGGACATGACTGCATAACTTGATGCACCAATTTACAAACATGTACACTACTAACACATGCACACACACACAATGAGCTTTGGCACCGTTTTGTCCACAAATTTCACTCACAGAGTATTGGCCAATCCAAGGCTGTACTAGAAAACACTTGCCCCTGGTGCTGCTCAGTGGTATCTAACTCAAAACCATTTTGTTGTGAGGCTATATGGATTATATATGTATATATGTATGCATGTGTGTGTGTGTGTGTGTGTGTGTGTGTGTGTGTGCACATACATACATTATTTTTTTTTTGCATATATATATTCAGAAATATTCAAATGTCGTTGCTGTGTAGTACTAAATCGATAAAAGATGTTTTATATATTCAAATTAGCCAACATGTTTTTGCAACAGGACAATTAGAATTTCATTTAAATATATTAATGTTAAATAATCACATATATTGTGGTCTTGTTTGTTCTTCTTAATGTACAAGATGAATATGTAGCACGGTCTACTAGATATTATTCAAATATGTCCTCCATTAATTCATAAGTTATACATTTAAATTGCCAGAGATTTTCTAGCTGTTTTTCTTCTTATCCTTTATATATTTTTACCTTCTTTTCTATATCCTACCCATTCCAAATGTAAAAAGAATTCAGTTCATAAATGGTTGCTAAAACAATTTTATCAAAAGAGTAATATAAAAAAGTTTACATAAATGATATATGTACATACATACATGTGTGTGAGAGGGGGGGGTAGCATGGATATGTCTAATGTGTGTATGTATATATGTGAGTAGATAGGAAGATAGACAGATATATACACATATATATTGTATGTGTGTGTATGCATGTCTAAATATCACACACACATTAGTGAATGCAAAGGTATATTAAGAAGTTTGCTTCACAAATCCATGGTGTCAGGTTCAGTTTCGCTGCAGAGCACCGTGGGCAAGTGCCTTCTTCTATAGTTCTAGTTGACCAATACCATCTAAGTGAAATTTGGTAGAATGAAATTGTATGGAAGCCCATATATATAATGGGCTTTCATAGTTTACTATCTTCCAAATTCCACTTACAAGGCATTCTCAAACCCAAGGCTATGGAAAGAAGACACTTGCATATGTATATGAGCATGGGTATGTGTACATATATATATATGTGCGTGTGTGTGTGTGTGTGTGTGTGTGTGTGTGTGTGAGGCCATGAGTACTATCTTTATAACCCATGGAAAAGTGAATGTAAAAAAGATTATATAAAAATGAATGTAGGTGTGTGTGTGTGTGTGTGTGTGTGATGATCTTGGGTTCACAGAGCAGCAAATTGCAATTAATTGAAAGAATTACTCAAGTGTTAGATAGGGAGGAATAATATTATTCAAAACTGAAAGTGCTGAAGTTGCTTCTCAGAATTTCCTCACTTAATGTGTGTGTGTGTGCGTATGAATATGTATATACATTTGTTTTATACCAACTTTTCCATGCTAGCATGGGTTAGACATAAATATTATTGGAGCATTATTTTACAACTGGAACATCGCACCGGGAGAAATGCTTAGCGGCAATTTTTCCAACTTTACGTTCTGAGTTTAAATGCCGCTGGGGTCGACTTTGCCTTTCATCCTTCCGGGGTACCAGTTACGAAATCGACTACTCCCCTTCCCCCAAATTTCGGGCCTTCGTGCCCAGTATAGAAAGGATTATTTTACAACTGGATGCCCTTCCTGTCGCTTATCCTTAACTGTGCTTCAAGTATGTGGTCTGTTATTTCAAGCATCTTCAAAAGCACAGAGCCAGCAGACAATATGTCAATAGGAGAGATGACAACAACACCCATATGGTTTTAAAAAGTACAAATGTAAACACAGAGATACACACAGGTGCATATTAAATTAACTCACAAGGCCCTAGTCAATCAGAGGCTGCAGTACAAACACTTGCCCTCAGTGCTGTACCATGAGCCTGAGGCCAACACCACATGATTGTGAAGTAGACATTTTAACCATACAGCCAAAGCTTCACCTAACTAGACATACATGTGTGTGTGTGTGTGTGTGTGTGCACGCATGCACACACACAGTGTCCAAAAGGTTATGCCCAATTTGGGTAAAATTTATAATCAATCAGTATTAATAAATTGTCACAATTTCTCTCAATTATACATAAAATCAATTGCAAAAGTAATCAATCTGACCAGTTTGATTAATTGGCAAACTAAATTACAACTAAATTTACATCTACATATGCATGGTATGTTTGCATGTGTGTGTAGTGTGAGTGGTGTGTGTGTAGTGTATGTAAGTGAAGTGTTTAAGGATGTTCATGTAAGTGTACGTGTGTTTCTGAGTTGTGCACATATGAGCCAATAGTGTGCCTTTAAGAGTTGGTTTTTCTTGTGAAAAGGTTAAGAGGGTGTACAATCAAGCATGAGCATACCAGTGTAGATGTGAGAGTTAGTTAAATTAGGAATGAGAATTCATATCGTAAAAGGTGAAAGGTTTTGGAAGGAAGCCAAGCTGCTGTTCCTTCTTGAAGGAAGAGGTAGAATATCTGGTGTTCAAGGCTAAGCTGAAGACCAAGATGTGTTAGGCAGACTGACCAGTCAAGTAGAAATGGTGACAGGTAACCTGTTGTTTAATTGGAGATCTCTAAGGTGCTGTGTAAATCTGTTGCCAGTCAATGGCCTACTTGCCCAATATAAATAGATCCACAGAGTAAATAGTTGAGCCTACAGATAAGAAAGTACAACAGATAAAGTCACAGATGAGGAAAGTTTGGTAGTCAGGTCCAGTAAGAATGGGGGTTTTTTTGGTAGTAAGAATGGTTTTCATTTTGAAAGAAAAATCTAACTGTAAAAGCATGGCAGGGTGTGAGAGAAATGGTTGGGTATGAGAGCAGTACCAAGGTGTGAAAGTGGCAGTATAGTAAACTTCACAGGGGCAGGTAAGGGCGGTTTGGACTAGGGTGGATATCGATTGCTTTGAAGGCAGAGGTGAAAAAAGTGAAGTTGTGCTTGTTAATGGAGAGAGATGTCAGGAAAGTTGAAGGAGGTTTCAGAGATAGAGGAGGTAAACTGGAGAGAAGGGTGTAAGGAACTGAGAAAAGAGATAAAGGAGTTGAGCTGCTCTTCAGAGAGGCAGAGAAGTAGTATTAATACACTTATCTATGTAGCAACCATATAGCTCAGGAGTGGGACCAATGAATTAGGAAAAGATTTGGTACTTGACATAGCTGATAAATAACTTGGCATAGTTGGAGCCCATTTTTGTGTCAACAGCCGTCCCAGTGATTTATTGGTAAAATTTTTTCAAAAGGAAAAATAGTTGAAGGTAAGTACAAGTTCAGCCAAGTGGAGGAGGGTAGAAGTGCAAGATTAAAGTGTGGTAGAGAGATCACCAAAGTGCCATTCCACATTATTCAGGCAACATGGTGCAGTGAATAGGAGAGTGTCAGAAAGATGAGAGGGTTAGACAGATCTAATGCCATCCCTAATTACATGGGTAATATGATACAATGAATAGGAAGGGGGGGAGTGAGTTAAGAGATAGTGTATGAGAGAGCTGTGTGGTAGAGGCAGGAGGAAATGATGAAGGCTTAAAAGGAACACGTGAAGAAAGAGGTCCCAAATTACATTACTTCCACTATTTTAATGTTTGTACCTCCATACCTGCATGGATGTTATGGTCATCTCAAGTACTACATGTCACCAATCATCACAGTCCTTTGTCATTTCATTTGGCTTAACATCCTGAGAGAAGTCATCCTCATTTCATCCCATGTCTTTTTAAGTCTCCCTCTTCCACAGGTTCCATCCACTATGAGTACCTTACAGTTCTTTATAGAGCTGTTATTATCTATACATGTCACATGTTCATACCCACGTTCTCTCAATCGTGTACACTAACATTACACATTATGTAAAGTATGCTCACTTCACTTCTTTCTCTTCACAAATCATTTGCATTCAAAGCCTTCATCTTGCCACTACACTAATTTACAGTGGAGGTCGACATTTCAAAAGCATAGTAGTCAAAGTAAGAATAGATCGGAAAAGTTTGGAGGGTTTGACAGAATCCAACAATTTGGAAGATGGCATCATGCTCCAAAGTCTGTTTTGGCATGGTTTCTACGACCGAATGCCCTTTCGAACAACAACGCCTTTACAGAGTGCACTATATGCTTTTTACATGGCATCAGCACTAGGGAGATCACATTGCTACTTGCAAAACTATGGAGCCCTCAGAAATCTGAAGGAGACTAAAAGAAAATATGTGATAATTCTATGTGGGAGCAAAGTATGATGAGAGGAAGAGATAAAGCTGTAAGAGGGAAGTAATGGAGAGAGTGACAGAGCAGATACAGTTGGGGGAGGGAATATTGAAGGGATATATATATATATATATATATGTGTGTGGTAAGAAGCTTGCTTCCCAACCACATGGTTCTGGGTTCAATCCCACTGCGTG
>JAOPUL010003242.1:16724172-16734810 GCA_027564515.1 Octopus rubescens | reverse complement strand
CAAAACCGTCTAACCCATGCCTGCATGGAAAAACAGACGTTAAAGGATGATGATGATGATGATGATGATATATATATGAGATACACACACACAGAATTTATATCTACCTACCTACCTCCCCAGCACATGTACTCACTAGCCAAAAAGCCATCTTCAGACAGACTTTAGTTGAGCTCCTGAAGAAGGCTGTTGGGCTTTCAGCTTAAATTATGACCATAAAATTGAAGGACCTGTCAAAAAGGAGACATGAAATAACATTAATAGTTCTTTCTTTGCATAAATAGAATTTATCATGTAAAAGTTTTTGGGAGTCAAACCTTCACCCAGTCTTCTGGAACTTTATTTATTACTACTGATTATTAGTGATTTGTCTTGTCTAAAATATCATCTAATCAATGTTGAATTGAAGGTTCACTGAATTTTTCTCTCCTTTTTGCTGGAATTCACCAGTTTCTGCTATTCTGGCTTTTGATGTTTTTTCCAATGCATCGTTTCTTCTCTGTTCCAATCTTATTTTACGACTTTTCAATCTTGATATCGATATATATAGCTCTTCTAACATCATTTTCAAAGAAAATGAATAAATATTTTCCCCATTTGCAAATTCTAATTTGACGTTTAAAAAGAATTTGAAACAAACTTTAAGTTATCTCATGATATAAATGAAGAAGTTTTTTTTTTTTTCTTGGAGAATAAACTCAATATAAGGAAACTGACTATTACTTCATGATCCATGGATTTCTTCTGGGGTGAAAGGATTTGATCAATAACAAAATTGTTACTTGATGTCTTATCCCAGACCAACATAAGGAGTACTTTACAGCCAAAGCATATATAAAAATTAAAGGAGCTCCAAATTGATTATTTTCAGTGCTTGTCCTACAATTTCTGAATAGGCTAAATATATTCTCCAGCTTGTTTTCTCTTTATACTTCTACATCAATAGTTATACCTCTTAGTTTGCATTTTGCTGGCTGTAAGAACTAAAGGTGTTGTCCCAAAATGGTCTTTGGGTTGCAATGTAGGATGGACATTTACACTGCAGCCAAAGTCTGAGATCTAAGGACAATGTTGACCGAGATGATTGAGGTGGAAGTGATAGTGGCTATTGTATTGTCTGGTAGTTTTCGGAACTCCACACTGCAAGGTTACAAAACACTAAGCTATTATACACAGTGCACTTGTTGTTTACAGCAGTGAACTGAACTATCTGGCCAATGTGTTTTTGCTTTGAATCCTGTTCTCACTGTGTCCATGTATATATTAAAACATTTTTCATCTCTACAGTTGAGGCTAATTGTTTGAGTATATTAAATGACTTACGTTTTTAGTGTTGACATTTCTAATGAAGAGTTTCTTTTACAGTTACACCTGATCCTGTTGATGAATACCTTGAAGAAACCTCTCGTAATGGCCAGAAGAGACCCATCGACTCCTCCTTGTCTTCAACCACGAAAGGCTCAACTGCCACTGTAACTGGGACCCCAGCCAAAAGACCGAGAAAATCTCGTGCTGGCCGTAGCAACCGAAAATCAAAAACTCGGATATCACAAGATAGCGACATGAACAAATCACAGGATTCAGATGACATAAAAAAGAAAGTAACTTGCGGTGAGTATTGTTTGCTGCTATCTCCTTTCCCCTGTTGCAACATATGTAGTCTGTGGTACAGACTGACAGTTGTGCATGACAAGGTGGGCATCTGGAGTGTCTACTTTATGTAGTATAGAGCAATAGGGACAATTGTATTGAGATATAATTGTACTGTCCTTAATATGTGATATGGTCAAACACTGTCTAATGTGTTTAATTATCACAGTACTTGTGATACTTAATGTATGATAAAAAAACAAACAGCCTTGTCACTGCTGTAAAATACATTGATGTAATTGTTTTTAGATATTACTGTAAACCTCTTTGTACCTGCTTTTGTAGAAATACATTATAAATGGGTAAGACTTTAAACTGCATCTGGTAGTGGGGCTCTGGTACGGGAGTTCCAGGGTTTTGAGGAGTGTGGAACCCACTCTTAGCCACTATTGTTCCCAGGTCTACTCTGACCCTGAGTAGTAGCACCTGTTAATGTCCCAGCTATGGGTCAACTAGCATTTGAACCACTGAGAGTGAAGGTCTCCTAGTTCTTGTTAGAACTTTCTTCTAGGAGAAAGTAAACTTGTATTTAAAAAAAAAAACCTGAAATTCGTCTCAACCTTTGTTGTGCCACTGGTTTTATAGCTGATTGCATTGAAAAGTGGGTTCAATGCTTGCAATGCAATACTTCACCCACTCAAAACAAATTCATGTACATGAATTTCCTGGACTCTTGGAATGTTTGCACAAACTTACTGAGTTTAGGAAGCTGTCTTACTCAGTCACAAGTTGACTTCCACCACATTATGAATGATTTAATTTCTGTTCCTCATCAGGTGCTCCATATCTGCTATGTATGTGCATGTGTCAGAGGGTATGCGTCTACAATGTTAGACTTTTTCATTCGTCATGCCAACCAAACTTATTGACACCTACAAATTCTATTGGATATATATGTATTTGTGTTGTGATTGAATATGTGAATTCGTATATCGTGCTAGATTTCAACACCAAGACTCAGTCGTATGTACTCCAGTAGGCCTGATTGCTGTATTGCTGTCATTGCATCAGAGCTTAATTAATATCTGATCAGTGTTGCTGCCCTTTCTGAGACACAATTGACATGGGAAGGCCAGCTAATTGAAATGGCTGGAATATCACTTTATCTTCTTTTGGGTTGGGAAAACAAGAGGGTGGTTTTGGCTTTGCAATCAGAGAGAACTCAGGCCATCCATCGTACTGCAGGTTTATGAGATCAAGCCTAGCACGAGCACATTTAAATATTAAAACATGGTAGATATGATCAGTGAATGCCAAACCACTTGATAATGTAGTTGTCATCATCATCACCATTGGGTTAACGTCCATTTTTTGATGCTTGCATCGGTTAGATGGAATTATTTTAGAAGTATTTTCTATGGCCAGTTGCCCTTTCTGTTACCAACCCTCACCTGTTTCCAGGCAGGATACTATTTTCCCATGACCAGACATGGAAGATTGGAAATGCAGGACACATGACAGTGACCTTCATTTACAAGTATTACACAATGTCAAGTTAAGAAGACAGTAAAACATATATACATACATACAAACAATGGGCTTTTCTCAGTTACCTTCTACCAAATTCACTCGCAAGACTGGGGTTATAGTAGCGTTTGATAATAATTTGCTTATTGTATTTCAGTTGTATTGAGTCTGGTATAGTGAAGTAAACATACTGTTGATTAACTCTCTTTTTCAGATATTCGGTTGAGAGTCCGTGCTGAGTACTGCCATCATGAAAATGTGCTTGAAGGCAATGTCTTCTCAAATAAACCTGAATTACTTGAAAGGCAGTTTGAAAAATTTGCCCAGGCCAACACAATCCTTAAGTCTCGGGACCTCGGTTCCATTATTTGTGATATAAAATTCTCAGAACTCACTTATTTGGATGCATTCTGGCGAGATTATATTAATGGCTCATTATTGGAAGCTCTTAAAGGCGTGTTTATCACAGGTAAGTTACTTGTAGATCTTATTGGTTTTTTTTTTATATATTGGCATTTCATTGGGATACACAGATGACTGATGTCAGTAGGGTGTCAGGCTATCAAGCCATGATCCGACCAACCAGGTACTAACTTTATTCACAGTGATTACAAAACAATCAGACAGCAATGGGCCAAATAAAATGCATGTAACAGTGTAGAATTAACATAACTTCAATTTGTTTGATAGAATGTAGGATGTGCTTGTGTTATTAACATATATGTCAGTTATGTAAGCTGGTTAAATGTACAAACAATACCTACGTCATCAGTAGAGTTTGTGGTACCTTAACAAACCCAAAATTCATTATTATATATACATTGCAACTTAGTAATGTTCAACAACATCAAGTTACAGTTATAGCACACACGTGTGTTTGTGTTTGTGTGTACATATATACAGGGTGTCCATGAATTATCTTTACAATTTGAAAAATTTAGTAAAAAAATGAAAAACAAGGATAACTCAACAAAGTTTATTGGAAAACAAATAAAGTTTTATTAGAAACTTCAGAATAACTTTCACGTGGCCCCCATTGGTTGCATGCAACACATCTAGACGATGTTCGATTTCTGACCATGTGCATTGGTGCATCCCCTCATCAATGTTGGCTATAGCTTAGCATTTTTTTCCTTGAGATCATTGAGGTCTTGAACTTTTGTATGATAGATTCTGTCTGAAGAAGTCTAGAGGGGTTATATCTGATGATCTAGGTGGCCAGGGAACTGGACTGCCTCTTCCAATCCGGTTTCGGAAAGTTTCATTAAGAAACTCTTGAACACTCAACCACCCATGGAGTGGCAGACTATTTTGGTGGAAAATAACTGTTGGTTGCAAGTGGTGCAACTGCGGTAGAACAAATTTTTGTCAAAGATCAAGGTAAGTGTTGGAAGTAGTTGTTTCTTCTGCAAAGAAAAATGGGCCAATCACTTGATCAAACATGAGGCCACACCAAATATTGACTTTTGAGCTGTTTGTCTTCAGTTCTCTTGATTCATGCAGGTTTTCTAAACCTCAGATCCTGATGTTGTACTTATTTATCATTCCTGATACATGAAGTGTTGCTTCATCACTGAAACAAATCTTTCAAAGGAAGCTTTCATCTTCATCTTATCAAGCTAACATGTCGACCACAAATTGTTTTCCTTTGGGATTTTTCATCTGGCTGAAGTGCTTGCAAAAGTTGCACTTTATATGCATAAAGCCTCAAGTTCTTGTGCAAAACTTTGTGAATCCGTTGACTGTAGTAAACTTAACTGTCTACTTGCAGTAGGAATGGACTTAGTAGGACTATGATGAAATGCTGCTCGAATCTGCTCAACATCTTCCATAGATGTTCTCGGTCACCCAGTCCCTGTTTTCTGTAGGACACTTCCTGTTTCCATAAACTTTTTAAGCCAGGCATGGATGCTTACACGAGTTGGTGGTTCTTTTCCATACTTTGTACAGTAATTCTGCGGGACCTGAGTGTCTGATTTAATCTATGAACCAGGATACTCATTGCACTTTCTCTTGTGGTGTTGTCATTTTCATTAAAAGCAAAGACTCACCAACGCACTTAAATACCTAGTTGACAGATATGATTGGTCTTTTTTTTAATTTTTCTGTCAGTTCTTTCACCATTACAGTAGTTCCTGCTCCTCTGAATTAGCATGTGGTGTACCACCCCTGCCGAAGCCCTTATACTGCCTCCATCTCATCTCTTCTCTCATCATCGCTATTGTCACACCCATCAAAACGACGAAACTCTCATCACTTTCTATTCAGCCTACAGAAGTCAAGGCTGAATGAACATCAGTAACCTCACCGTTTTAGGAAAGTTTTGAGTGTGTGGTGGGTGTGTATGTGTGCACACACACATATATATAATCATCATCATCTTTTAATATCTGTCTTCCATCCTGGCATAGGTTGACAGAATTTGATGGGTCTGAGGCCTACATTGTGCTCCAATGTCTATTTTAGCATGGTTTCTATGGCAGGATACCCTTTCTAACATCAGCCACTTTACAGAGTGTACCGAGGGCTTTTTTTTTTGTGACACCAGCACTAGTGAGGTTGCCATATAGCTTGCAAGACTAAGCTCCCTTTCGACAGAGTGGAGCTATAGCTGATGAAGCCCCTTTATGTTACAAGATGAGAGGTTAAAGTATGAAAGAAGTGACAAGAACAGAAAAGGTTTCTTGTAGTAGAGGAGCTACATGGCTACTCATGTGGGTGAGAGTAACCAGGGTAGAGCTAAAAAGTGAGATAAAATAATGTTGCTCACTCAAATTATTGGGAAGGACAAGAAGAGATGTCCCAAACATTATTTGTCTCACAAGCTGGTTAATTTACTGCGACTGACAGCTGTTCAATTCAGTATAAGCAACAAATGTAAAACATAAATAAGTGAAGGACACATCTATGGATATGTTACTGGAATGTGTGAATCCTACTAGATGATGAAAAACTCGGCAAGCCAGGGTGCTCTACTGCTCTCATTGCATCAGAGCTTAACTGGTGTTAAGATCGATATTGCTACCCTTTCTAAGATACAATCATGAGGGGGACAGTCAGCTAATTGAAATGGGATGTGGTTTGGTAAACTGATAGATAGAAAATGAGAGGGCAGTGTTGGCCTCGCAATCAGGAAGAAACCTAGCTTATTGGTTAGATGAGTTAAATATCATTATTATTATCATCATCATCATCATCATCATTTAGCATCTGTTTTCCATGGGTTAGACAATTTGACTGGAGACTGGCAAGCAGGAGAGCTGTACCAGACTAGTCCATTTTGGCTTGATTTCTATGGCTGGATGCTCTTCCTAACACCAACCAATCCATAGAGTGTACTGGGTGCCTTTAACATGTCACCGGCATATATATATATATATACATACGATGGGCTTCTTTCAGTTTCCAACTACCAAATCCACTCACAAGGCTTTAGTTGGCTTGGGTCTATAGAAATTGATACTTGCCCATGTTGCTATGTAGTGGGATTGTACCCAAAACCACATGGTTGGAAGGCATTCTTAACCACACAACCATGCCTGCACACACACACACACACTTACACATATATATATATATATATATATATATATTTACACACACACACACACATACATAAACATTCTCACTTTGGCACAATTAAACAGTTATTGTTTGAGGGAAGCTGTATAATTTTAATTTCAAGTGTTAGTTGAACAATACATAACAATCAGTAAGAATATGAAAATCAGGATTCGTGACACATAACCTTTGATTGCTGCAAAATTTCACTAAACCACATTGACTTACACCTTCCTTAATGTCACTTACATCATCATTTTCATATAAAGTTTTTTACTGTCTCTCATCATTAGTTTGATGAATGATAAAATGTTTAACCCTTTAGTATTCGGATTATTCTGTCAAATGTCATGTTTATTTATTCACATGATTTTGAATTAATCTTGGATTATCTTTTAGATTTTGGAGCTATGAGTGTTTCTTTTTAGAATGACATTGCAGGGTAGGTTTAAGAGGCTGGATCTGGCCAATCTGAAGATAAAACAGATAGAATATTTGGGCCGGATATGGCCGGTTTAAATGCTAAAGGGTTAAAATTATTTGATTTACTGTAAAGTATGAAAGGTTGTCTTTTAATGCTATTAATAATACCTCTTTTGCAGAGTCCTTGAAACAGGCTGTTGGCCATGAAGCCATCAAGTTACTTGTTAATGTGGATGAAGATGATTATGAAGCAGGCCGACTGAAGTTACTCCAGAATCTCCAGGATTAAAGAACAAGACTGACATTAACATTTTTTTTTTAATTATTATTAATATCAAATATAAAAAAAATATTTTTTTGGTTAAATTTTTTAGCCCAAATAGTGGTAGCTGAAATAACGGCTGCGAGCATGTCCCTCTAGATTTAGGGGTTGGGGGAGGATGGTGTGGGCGGTGGGGAGTATAGGGGTGCCCTAAATACCATTGACGGTTGTTACATCACCGTTAACATTACATGGTGCTAGCTATTTTCCCCCCCATGCAACCTGAAGACTCACCCGAGTGATTGTCTTTCTCCTTCCCACCATTTCTTCTAGCTATTTCTGTCAGCAGCAACCGTTTCTTCAAATGCTCACATGTAATGATGTGCTGCATGTCAGAGCACCACATGTGACAGCACGCCACATGTTGCAATGAGCCAAGTAGGTGGCAGCATCTAATATGGAGTGGCATGACACGTGCAGCGGCACAGCACATACTACAACACCCTATGTGTCAGAGTACCACACGCAGAGTGACATCCCATGTATTACAATATGCTACATGTTGGCTTACTATGTATGCTCCATGCCATAGTTTTGGAAATTCCTGCAGATTTTCTTTCTATCAAAATAAATATATATATGTACATACATAGATAGATTATATATATTTATATATACATACATACATTGATTGATATACATATATATATATATATATATATATATTTATATAATATTATAGTTTGTGTGTGTGTGTTTATATATATATATTATATATATGTACCCTGGTGGAATATATAATTATTTTATAATGTGTGCATGTGTGTATTGGATGTATAAACTGGATAAAAATTACTTGATACATGTAGTGGAGGTTTATTTATTCATTCGGAGCTGGTGATTCACTCTGTTGCTACTCAGAGTAGCAACAGAGTGAATCATTTTGCTGTGTGTGATCATTGAAGCGATACGAAGACGTCTTTTTTTTTTTTTTCACCTGAAGGAGTGAACCTAGAAAGGATTGAATCATTTCTAAGTTTGTGTTTAAAATGATAATTGTCCTCTTTTACACACAAACATTAGAATGATATATACATATGTATGTGTGTGTGTGTGTGTGTGTGTTTATATATAAATATTATATATTGCCGACATGAGAATGTAATTATGAATTCCCTCTTCTAGCTATATATATGTATATATATATATACACATATATTTAGATATGCTGCATATATATACATACATACACACACACACACACATATATATATATACATACATGCATGCATATATATTCATATATATACATGCATATATACATATGCATATACATTCACATATAATGTAAGGGAGATGAAGTTGACATACCTAGGTAATAAATAAATATACATATGCATATGGCCAATGCTGGGTGGGTAGAGGTGCTTTTAAAGAGAGTTAAAGAAAATATATACAGCCTTAATATTTTTCTCAGAAATCTAAAAAAAAAAAAACCTGTGTTATTATGATTTTTAGGAATTTTTTTCTTGTATTATTTTTCATTTATTTTATTTTTTCAAACAAAAATTTAAGCATTTTGAAATTTATTTTTATAATTCAAAAGTTTTTTGTTGTTGTAATTCTCTGAATGTGTGTGTGTGTGTGCATGCGTGTGTGTGTGTTTGCACGCACATTTATATGCATGTCTCTGCATATTTGTATTTGTGTGTAAGTATGTATATACAAATGTGTGCATATGCTTAGTTATATATATATATATATATATATATAAATGTGTGTATGTGTGTGTCTGTGTGTGTATATATATATAATAGACACATCTTCCTCTAATCTATCTGCTACTGGTCTAAAATAACTGAAATTATGTTATTCTTCCAGTATATTGTCAAATAGCTATTTTACAATCTTAACACTTGTTTCTAATTAACTCGTTATTAAACAGGTGTAAATTATTGCAGCACAAGTGTAGGTTTGCAGCTGACCTAACCAATCTATTTTTCAAACTTGGCTATTATGATTATTTACATGTTTCACTTGGACTGCTTATTAACCGCAGTCTAGACACTGTACAATCTGCCTGGAACTGAAGGTGGTGGCAGTCTCCGACTGTTTTCATTCAGTATCAAATATTTATAACACTGAGATCAAAATTATATTATGTCCTCCTTTTGGAGTACATGATTGAAATATCTTTTTAAACATTGACTCTTCAAGAAAATTATAATAAAATTGTTGGAAGAACTATTAGCCAATTATCTTCCAAATACTTTTTTATTCAATTGTCACCTGATGTCTTAAAGTGCCTCAAGATATTGGCACTGATTTAAGAAAATCTTGTTCTTATATTCTTCTATGTTTCTTAGTCATTCAATGTAGACTGATTTTTGATGCCTCCACAGAAAAAAAAAAGAACAAAACAAAAAACAAAGAATATTAATGCCAACTGTTGCATAGAGCTAAACAGCTATTCATCCCAAACATTCATATAGAAATTATTTTTTATTTTTATAGCAGTCAATTGTTCTTGTGTGGTTTCTGTACAATGTTAGTGGGAGTTTGGGGGTTGGGGAAACATGGTAATTTCTCAGAACTGAATGGCACAGGCTGTCTGATTTGTGCCTGATTTCCAAGACTAGTTGAATGAACACCATCACTTACAGTTTATTCTTCAGCAAATGACTACTTTCGCCACACACACTACTAACTGGAGTGAGTCAATAGGATGCTGGACAACCAACTGAATTGTTAATAATGTTTTAATATCACACTACTGATGCTTACTCTGAGTCCATGTGTAAAGGCCAACTTAACCTTTTCTGGACTCAGCCCACCTAGTTGTAAAATGAGTATCAAGGAGTAGATGAAGATCACTGCTGTAAACAATAAGTGTTTTATTAACTCACAGTACTGAATTCAGTTTCCTGCTGTGTGGCTGGAGAAAACAGGAAACTCCTACAGTCTATTCTCCTCCTCAGAGAGATCCTGAAACCAAGAGGACTGCCAGGATATCCTTGTGATATCCTCAATGGTAGCTTATCTAAAATGACAGAAGACAGCAACAACTACTGAGAGAAATAATTTTAATTCTACAGTTCATTGATCAGTTGGTTGCCATTTTGTATGTTTTCTGTAATGACTTTAAATTAAACTACACATTGTTGAGAAGCCGTCTGTCTCTTTCCTTCTATATCTCTCGCCCCTCTCTCTCTCTCTCTCTCTCTCTCTCTCTCTCTCTCTCCTCTCTCTCTCTTCTCTCTCCTCTCTCTCTTCTC
>JAOPUL010003242.1:16647716-16658382 GCA_027564515.1 Octopus rubescens | reverse complement strand
CTCTCTCTATCTCTCTCTTTCTCACTTCCTCTCTTTTTTTCCTCCTCTCTCTCTCTCTCTCTCTCTCTCTCTCTCTCTCCTCACGCTACAACTCTTTTCAACTGCTTGAAATAAACAATTAATTCTTCATGTTATACACACACACACACACACACACACACACACACACACACACACACACATATGTATAAGCACATACTTGGCTATCGTCTTCTATGATTATTATCTCTGCTTATCCATAACATCTGCTTCTGATTCCACCAGGAATTACTTCCGTGTATTTATACACAAGTTTGAAACTCCGTGTCTGCTAGGAATAAACTACTCATTGGATATCTGTCTTGGATACATATCAAAAGTCTAGCATTTCTTCAATTCTAAAGTAATTTTAAGTTGATAATATTTTTTCTAGTTCTGGAATAGAATATATATTTATAGATAATAGTCAAATTTATTGCCATAAAAAATTCAATTGTTGATTAAATAATAAACTAGATATTCATTCTCTTCACCCTCAGTTTAGTTCATCTGCATTGGTTTTTTTAACTTTTTAATTTTATTTATTGAAACTGATATTCTGTCAGTAATTCTTCATCCAGATTTACATTCTTTTTTTTTTTCATGTTGGATCTAATTATTTTTAACATAAGCACAGGCATGGCTGTGTGGTTAATAAACATCATTTTGCTACCACATGGTTTTGAGTTCAGTCCCACTGCATGGCACGTTGGGCAAGTGTCTTCTACTATAGCCCAGGGCCAACCAATGCCTTATGAGTGAATTTCGTTGATTGGTAGATGGAATCTGTGTTTTTGTTCGATTAATTGAACTCTTCAAGAAAATAAATCCAAGATAATATATATATACATGTGTGTATGTGTGTGTGTGTGTGTGTGTGTGTGTGTGTGTGTGTGTGTTTATGTATAGCTAGAATAAGAATAGGATGGAGAAAATTCAAAGAGCTTTTACTTCTGTTGGCATCCAAAGGTTTCTCTCTCTGAGTGAAAGGAATATTGTATGATACATGGATATGAACAGCAATTCTACATGGTAGTGAGACATGAGCCATGAATGCAGAGGACATGCGAAGGCTAGAGAGGAATGAGGCTAGCATGCTCCACTGGATGTGCAATGTAAGTGTACATGTGCAACAGAGTGCTAGTGTATTGAGAGAGAAGTTAGGCATAAGAGGAATTAGATGCAGTGTAGAAGAGAGAAGACTGCATTGGTTTGGACACGTTGGGTCTATAAAAATAGCTTATTATGTGTATACATATATATATATTGTTTCAGTCCAATGACTGAAACAAGTAAAAGATAAAAGATAAAGCTAGGATGGAGGAAGAGATTGACAATTATATCAATCTTGGTACTTGACATGACTCACTCATTTCATTGTCTCCAGAAGAGTAACAATGTCAAACTCAGTGTAATTCAATGAAATAGTGCATAACAATTACTTCACTGGTCTTCTAATTCTGCCAGTCCACTGCCCTTTAGAATGGTCATCATCATCATCATCATTTTAACACTTAATTTTCCATGAGTCATGAGTCAGATGGGATTCATTGATGTAAATTTTCTATGGTTGAATGCCTTTCCTGTCATCAACCTTCACCTATTTCCAATAAAAGTAACACTTCCCCTTATCTGGACATGTTTCTGCAGAAGATTGGAAACAAAAGACATCGTTTGTATGATGATGATGATGATGATGATACTAACTTACAGATATCACACAATGTCAAGATGCTGTGCTTTCCTGTGACCTAAAGCATCATGTATATGTATTATCAACCTCCTCCCTTATCTTATATAATCATCATCACTTTATCATTTTGTCATCACTTTTCCATGTTGACATGAGATGAACAGGTCACCATGGACTGAGTTAGTCCTTATTCAAAGTTACGAACAAATTCCTGAGGCAGGTCAGAAATCATCTCTCATTCATGCATTCTGTTTTAGACTTAGCTTCTATGGCTGGATACCCTTCCAGTATTCAGTTACTATACAGAGTGTATTGAGTGTATTTTATCATGCTACCAGCTTGTCTTTTTTTTATTTTAAGAAATATATATATATACAAGAATAATATACAATTGAAACAAGAAAGTTCAGTGGTCAAAAAGTTGTTATTTCCTTTTGGAAAAGAAGTATTTCTTTCTTTTCTTTCACTTGTTCCAGTTATTGGACAGCAGCCATGCCAGGGCACTACCTTAAAGGGTTATATTCAAACAAATCGACCCCAGTACTTATTTTATTTTTTAAGTGTGGTACTTATTCTATCGGTCTCTTTCACCAAACTACTAAATCTAAGTTACAGAGACATAAACAAACCAACACCAATTGTCAAGCAGTGGGGGTGACAAATGCACACACAGATATAGACAACAGGCATCCACACAGTTTCTGTCAACCAAATTTCCTCACAAAACATTGGTTGGCCCAGGGCTATAGTAGACGAAACTTGCCCCAAGATCTGAACCCAAGACCTCATGGTTGCAAATCTACAATGATTGAAACATTAAGGTTAATTAAAGTACTGAATTATTAAATTTAAAATATATCGCATAACTAATATATATTCAATAAAATTTGGTACCTATATATATATATATATATTGTATGTCAAAGGGGCATAGATGTGTGGTAAGAAGTTGCTTCCCAACCACATGGTTCCAGGTTCAGTCCCACTGCATGGCACCTTGGGCAAGTGTCTTCTACTATAGCCTCAGGCCGACCAAAGCCTTATGACTGGATTTGGTAGATGGAGACTGAAAAGAAGCCAGTCGTATATATATATATATATATGTGTGTGTGTCTTTGTTTGTCACCCACCACCACTGGACAACCGGTGTTGGTGTGTTTTCGTCCCTGTAAATTAGCAGTTCAGCAAAAGAGACCACTAGAATAAGTATTAGGCTTAAAAAATAAATTCCTGGGGTCGATTAATATGACTAAAAAACCCTTCAAGGCGGTGCCCCAGCATGGCTGAAACAAGTAAAAGATATATATATATATATATTCACATGCATACACATAGCACTATCCTGTAAATTAAGTGGTTATAGCAATGAAAACCTGCACTAAGAAGTAAAGGTATTAGTCCAAACCCAGCCTGAAGATGTATAACTATAAAGCACCTGAAGATGGTGAGTTATTTGCAAAATAATATAGCAGGCAAGTTACATGAAAGATGAGCATGGCTGATAATAGAATCTAAATTATTATTTCACCATCGAACATTTTGTCTTTTATTCATCAAGTGGGCACCAAGACGTAATTTTTTTTTCTTTTCTAATTTTGGCATAAGGCCAGCAATTTTGATTGAAGGGAGAAAGTCGATTATATCAACCTCAGCATTTGACTGGTATTTTATGGATCCCCTACAAAGATGAAAGGAAAATTTGACCTCGACAGATTTGAACTCAGAATGTAAAGAACTGGGAGAAATGCTGCTAAGTATTCCATCCACCTTAATGGTTTCAAATTTTGGCACAAGGCTAGCAATTTTAGGCTGATGTATTTAGTCGAATTCATCAATCTTAATGTCTAACTGGTACTTATTTTATTGACCCTGGAAAGATGAAAGGCAAAGTCAACCTCAGTGGAATTTGAACTCAGAATGTAAACAGCAGGAAGAAATACTACACATGTTCCAAAGTTCTGAATTTTGCCTTAAAACCATTATTATTTAAACAAACCAGGTCTGGCCTCACACACCTACCCTGCAATGTCATTCTAAAGATAAACAATCACATCATCAAAATCTCTAAGCTATGAGATAATGCATGATTGATTACATTTGACAGAGTAATCTGAATGCTAAAGAGTTCAAGTAAAAGTCTATTTTGAGCTAATCCTCTCTCTTCGACTCAAAAAGAGTTCATATAATTAATTAAACTAGATAGTAAATAAATTCTTGTATTGGTTTGTTTTTGTATAAATATGCTCTTGGTGTAGCCAGGATCATAAAATGAAAAAACAAAGATATTTAGCGTAGTAGTTTCAAATTGAATGGCTGGAATGATAGACTGAGGAATTAAATGTGTGAGAATATGTAGCTTTATCCAAGTTTCTTCCGAGTTCAAATCCGGCTAGATAGACTTTATCAATCATCTGAGGTTGATGTAAAAAAATGTTTAGTGCATCAACTGGAGCGATTCATTAAATTATTCCCCTTGAATCGATGTGAGATAATACTTCAGCCAGAAACTAAGTTAATGAATATCATTCATGTCCAGTCTAACTCTCCCAGAAAGAAAAAAAAATCATTCATATTTCTATAATACATAAAACAATGAGGTGCTATGAAACTCTTTCATTAGCTTTTAGATAGCTGGAAAGGGCGCTTTCCTGGGGTTGAAATTGCAGTATTGTTATTCTGTCGAGTTAAACTTGGCCCCAAAATTAAAGATAGGTGTTAGTTTTATCCCAAATAGAATCTGTGAAATTCTTGGCACCCAGTTTATTGACCAATGGGAAATAAAGGACTATGTTGATTTAGGAGACATTTAAATAAATAATAATAAATTAGAAAACAGCAAATAATCCCGGTATACAATTTTCCCAATTTATACATCACACAAAGGATTAAAAATAAATTCTAAATTAATTGTAACACACACAAAAAAGAAAAACAAAGCTCGTAAAGTATTGACTTTGGCCATTCAAAAGAGACTAGCCTCAATGTTTTCTCCAACCCAGTATATATGTTAAATGTCTAAATTTCCTTCATCTACTTCAAAACTACTGTAGTACAGCTTTTGTTTTCTGTCTCCATGTTTGTCGATATAGACTGGTGGACATTAAAGTAAGAATATTATTGAACAGTTCCCAATTTACATAGTAATAGAAAGAAAAATGTCAACACTGGATCCAAACAAAAGTGGTTGTAATCAGCCTAGATTTAGTGTTCTATTTAATTTTAAACAGCAAAACTGTCAAAAGGTTCATAAACAACGATAACAATACCGAAGGATGGGATAAAAAATGTTTATCATTAGTTCGACGAGTGTACGTGCAAATATATTTATTAAAATCTGAGATATTACTGCTGTTACTAGAGATTTGAGTGACGTAAAACTAAATAGCAACATGTGATTGTGATATCTCAAACATTTGATATATATAATCTATGTGTATCGAGTACATATTTCTCGTGTTTATAAACACAAACGTATGTGTGCATATATATATATATATATTTGATTAGCTACTTTTAATGAGCCATCTAAATGTTTTTGCTGTAAATAGAGTGGGAGTTCTACAAGATATCAATAAAACAAGATAGAAAAAGAAATCCCTGAGCAGAACGATAGCTCTCTGCTTTTGTTATTGTATGATGTGACAGATAAAGATTCTAAGTTACACACAGTTAAGACGACACTCACCGGTAAAAGTGGAGGGATTTTTTTGTTTTGTATTTTTCAAATCAATTCAGAATGAAATGGAAGGTCTTTCAATACTAGAATAAAGGATGGTAAAAAAGGTGAAAGGAACGAAGATCCGGAAAGTTGGAGCAGATTCTGCGAGTGCGTTGCAAACGAAGTTAACTTCATTGGGGCGCATGCTCTGAATTCTCGCGCGCATTTTTTAGCAGTTGATAAACAGTGGATTCAAGGGACATTACTCTCATTGACTAATTTGCTAGCTACTGAAATTATATCTTATTTCCTCCAGTCATTCAATTCTAGTGTAGGCACATAGCTGCACACACGTAGAAAGTGGCGGAGACAGTCGATTAAATCGACTCCAGCACTTTACTGGTTCTTTATTTTATCGATCCCGCTAGGTCTGAACTCAGAACGTAAAGTACTGCCACTAAATACTGCAAATCATTTAGTCCGACGCTCTTCTAATTGTCATGCCACGTGAAAGCCAGTTACACCGATAGAACTGAATACGACTAGAGAATGTATTGTCTTACCAAGGCTTTTTTATCGCCTGAATTTAAGGATTCGTTAAAATGACGAAGTGTGCAATACTTCAATATGAATTCCAAATTTCTGTTCATACTGGACCACACCGAAATCGGTGTCGTTGCACAAGGCTAGGCCAACTCCGATTAAGCGGATCTTTCGTAAAAGACCTTCTAGTCGTGACGACTCCATCGTTTTGTTTTTCTAGGACTACTTTGCTCGATGTTTTCTTCGCCTTTTTTTAAGACAATAGAGTGTGATATATGAAGGAATTTGATGGCATTTCCAGTAGTTCCCTCATTGGCTCATTACTAAGAATTAATCAGAGGAAGCAACTACTATGTTGTACATTTCACTTTCCTGAAAGAACATTTTTCGGGGTTCGTGAAAAAAGGGATTCTGACAGGGTTCATCGGGAAATTTATCAGAGAAGTTTTAAAACAAATTGTTAATAATATAAAAAAAAGTTGGGTAAACAATGCCAAACTTTTTCTGCTAGATTGTTAGGTAAAATAGAATACAATTGCTGTTATAAAATAATCAAAATGATTATGTTTAAATTATGATATCCCTGCAAAAATATGAAATAAGAAAAACTCGGAATACGCAATTGAAAGAGCATTAAATTAAAATCGTCTTCTGTTTGTCATGCTAAATGCATATACATCGTTAGAAGGCATAATACTGTGGTAAAATTTCTTCATAGACTTGTGTTAAAAATACAATATATATCGAAGCGATATGAACATCACTGCAGTGACCCACGAAAACGACAAACACGTTTCGCCTTTGTTGAGGCTTGTCAACGCTGTGCAGTCGATTGTCACTGGCTTAAACGGAATTCGTGTGGAGAAGTTGTGAAGACTAGAAAGAAATTATAAAAGCAGCATGAGTCACTAAATGTGTTATATTACTATATATGAACGACAAAGCACAAATGAGCTAAGAGATAAACTAGATATGAGAAGAATCAGACGTAGAAAACAAAGGAGAAGATAGTACTGGTACGAGCATGTAATGCACATGGAGGATGACGGCTGCATAATGAAGAGCAAAGCACACAAAGTGGATGGAAACTGAGACAGAAGGAGACCCAGGAAAATATGGAACGAAATAGGATACATAGCGTCACAAAAATGATAAAGGACCGTGTGACTGGTAACATGCAGTACTCTAGAACATATGCAAGCATGGTGAAAAGAAAATAGAAATAATGGTAGTGATGGAAGTTGAGAGATATATTCATCATCAACATTGAGCATCCGCTCGCCATACTGGCATGGGTAAACGCTGCTTGCACTTGAGTTTCTTGCCCAATATGTCCCTGTTAAGTTTCCATTTGGTGCCCCCCCCCTGCTTCTTTTATACTCTCTCATCTCTCTATCATCCACTCCATCCTTTCTCATATTCCCTGTGCCATGCTCTCTGTGTAACTAAGAATGACATTGGATATGTTCGGCCCTCTCATGTCTCCAACATTTATCCTCTTTCCTACTCCATGCATCATGCTATAGGTGTAACAAAGGGTAGCATTGCTCCTATCTGTATTCACACTGCCCTCTATTACCCTCCGTATCATTCTACCTCTCAGCTCCATCACGATGCCTATGTATAAGTGATTGCATCAGATCTATGTATATCCAACACACCCCAACATCATTCTTTTTGTGCAGCCAGCAATTACTACCTCTTTCTCAGGCCGCTCATTATCAGCCTAAGAAGGTTGATAAGTGGTTTTATCTATTCATCGTGTTGATCACGTTGTCTTGAACGAACAAAGACTCTGTAGAATAGTAAAGACGCTTGGGCTTATAAGATATAAGGCAATCTCTCTCGTGTTGGTGCCACAATAAAATGCACCCATTGCACTCTGAAAAATGATCAGTGAGCAGAGGCAGTGTCAGAACGAGAGTACTCTTTAGTTTTGTCAAGAACATCGTAACCTCTCTCTCTTGTTGGTTTTGCGATAAAACGCCTCCGGTAAAACTCTGTAAGCTGACTGGTAATATGAAGGGATCCATCAGTAAAAACCATGCCAAAATGTACAAGCAGACGTGGTTCTTTGATAAGTCTAGCTAGGGTAGTAACTCTGAATAAGAACTGACTTGGACTTTGACATGCCGTCTTATCCATGCTAGCATGGAAGGTAGATGTAAAAATTATTACGACACCGATGATAATGGTGATAATAATAATGATGATACCTCGCGACAGAATGTCTAAGAAGAAAATTGCATTCGATGCCTTTTATCAACGAGTCTTTAAATATGTGATATAGAAACCGAAACCGAACCAGTAACTACTGTTATTGCAGAGAAAATAGCTGAATAGCGTCAATGAGAATTTTGTCAGAAAGTATTATTAATTAATCAGAACCTAAAATAACAGAAAGAAATGTTGGGAAATTCCCATATGGAAAACATACTCGTCTGACGGATAAATCTAGTCTTGATAAAAAAAATAAAAAAGCTCACAATAGGAAAAGTATGGAAATGTAGAAAGTGGCATGATTATTACCTGGTCTCTGTTGATGTCAAGAATTAAATTATCTTTATACCAAATGTCTTGGTTATCGTCAATATTTTGGGAACTCAAATTCAGTTTCTGACAATTTAAAACGCCGTTCAAGAATAAATGAATAAATCTCCAGTATATTTTAAAGCAAATACTGGAAAATAATAGGAAAGAAAAATCATTTCTAGCCTACTTTTCTTCCTACAGAAGTAGTCAACTTCTCAGAACCTCTTCTCATGTTGTTCATCCTTAAACAAAAATTGAAACCATAATAAAGCCAAGTTTTCTTATTGTGGCCGAGGATCTCCATGAAGATGTAAATGATGTTGCCCTCTCAGCTTGAACACTATAACGAAGAGAGGTAATTTGTTCGAAAATTATAAAGAAAAGGTTTAGTGCAAGTTATGGAATGCACCAGGCTATGATTTACAAATAGATGAAAGCATCGACATAACTAAACATACAAAACTGCTTTGTTAAGTGCGTTTTCCAGGTGTTTCTGACAACATACAGAATATAGTTGAACATTGTTATATTCCTTTCTAATGTTGACACAAGACCAGAGGGGGAAAGGAAGTCGATTACATCGACCCCAGTGCTCACCTGATACTTATTTCATCGACCCCAGAATGATGAAAAGCAAAATCGAACTCAGTGGAATTTGAACTCAGAATGTAAAAGGACCGGAAGAAATGCCGCTCAGTATTTTGTCCGACACAGTAAGGATTCTGCTTGTTCGCCTTTTTGAATATTGTTATTCTAACATTAGAAAGGAAACCACTGAACAGACGGGGTTTTTTGTGTGTTTTTTTAAAAAATAACTTTGATAATTTTCTTGTTAAAACCGAAATCCAATGGGAAAATGTGCTTCTCTAACTACTAATGAGGCTGCAGTAATCTCGAGTTTCTTTTCATGTTTAGTGATGCACGTGAATTACTTTTCTTCTATCTGTAACAACACTCACTGCATTATTCACAGAAGAGCATTGATTACACGACAGGTCAAAGTATATAGAAGGGAAACAACTGAGAATCTATTTGAAGATGTGATGTGTGTGTGTGTGCGGGCGTGCGTGTGTACGTGTATTATTATCTAAGTCAGTCGATAATATTTTATATTCTTTTCAAGATAAATGTTTGGAGACCACTAATATGACTACCTATTGGAACGGAGTTATCTACCTTGCTCCAGATTACTTTACAAGTGGAACAATACAATATATATACGTTTATCAATTTGTGTTGCAAGACGTCTGATGTGAAACCGTGTGCGGATACCGATATTGTTATATTTCAGAATGGTCATTGTTTTTGTTTTTTTATTTTGCCAAATGAACACACGCACTATATATTCTTTCTTCACTCGTTTATTACAGTTCTTATTTTATTCTTGGTCTAATTCATGTCTCGGAAATCTTTCGTTACACATCTGTGACCTCTTCAGCAGTACTCTTCGTCCACTTTAACTCACTCCATTCTGCTCAATAAACGAGTGAAGAAAGAATATATAGTGCGCGTCTTCATTTGGCAAAATAAAACCAAATAAACCATGACCATTTGTGATAAATATTCTTAATTTATTGAAATTATTTTCTCTTTGAGAGAAAACTAAAGAAATACTTGATGCTAAACTGCCACCAACTCCAAATAAGAAGGTGAAATAATTGACATACCATTAAAGAAAAGACAGGTTGCTGGTCTGGAGATAAGAGGACAGCTATGTGTATATGTTTCTGCCTCTATGGGCATCATCAGTACTATCGCTGTTTATTGTTCACTCAAAGGGAAAGTAATTTCAATAAATCTAGAATTTATTTTGCAGGATATTTAATATACTTATATTATAGGTGAAGGTGTGGCTGTGTGGTAAGAAGTTTGCTTCCCAACCACATGGTTCTAGGTTCAGTCCCACTGCATGGCACCTTGGGCATGTGTCTTCTACTCTAGCCTTGGGCCTACCAAAGCCTTGTGAGTGGATTTGGTAGACGGAAACTAAAAGCAGCCCATTGTATGTATATATATATATATATATATATATATGCATATATATGGTGTGTGTGTGTCTGTGTTTGTCCCCTACTACCACTTGACAACTGGTGTTAGTGTGTGTATGGTCCCCGTAACTTAGCAGTTCAGCAAGAAAGGCCGATAGAATAAGTACCAAGCTTAAAAAAAAATAAGTACTGGGGTCAATTTATTTGACTAAAAATTCTTCAAGGCAGTGCCCC
>JAOPUL010003242.1:16431352-16443368 GCA_027564515.1 Octopus rubescens | reverse complement strand
GCCAGTTTCCAGCCAAAACCGTCTAACCCATGCCTGCATGGAAAAAACAGACGTTAAAAGGATGATGATGATGATGAGTCAACACCAACACCCTGGTTGAGAACCACTGGTGTTGGTGGTGACTGTTTAGACAATGTGTGTAAATACTTGTTGGAGATAAATATAATCTATAGATGCTGACTAGATAAACACATTTTGTAGGTATTTAGAAGAGAAATATAATCCAAAGAGATTAATTGGATTATCCCAGTCTGATATATAATGAAAATTTTGTTTATGCCACTATTCTTAGCTGTTTTCTTTGTGTTAATTTCACAACTTAGAGTTGTGTGTTGTTATCTATTTGTGTTTTCTTTTTCAAGGAGACTAACAGGACAAAGAATTTTGATATTAAAAAAATAAGGATTCCCAAGACAAGTCTGTTTTGTTCCACATCTGTGTTTAAAAATTATATTCAATAACATCATCTTTGAAGTGTTAATTTTTTTTTTTTTAAAACTTTCGCACATAGATTAAAGCAACAAGCAATAGATTTGTTATCTCTTTAGAAAAGCCATTAGTACCAATAACTATGATAGGGGGTGGGTGGGGCTTATACACAAACGATCAACACACTAAAAAAAACCCACAAAAAAAACAAACAAATATATCAAAAGATGAAAAATGTAATTTCTTAAATATAACAGCAAAAAAAAAAAAGAAAAAAAGAAAGAAAGAAACCGTACAAATTTAGTTGATTAGATTATGGTATCACGAAGACGTACCAGCTTATGTTTATTCATTCATTTCGGTTGGTTTGCAAACATAAACCAATTTATCATCGTTGTTTGTTTGTTTTGTTGTGTTTGTTTGTTAGTTTCTTTCTTTGACAGTTACGTTGTTAGTCAGTCGATTGCCCTTGTTTTTAATACTTTAAATACTATTTTGCTTGGTCACAACCAGAAGATATATAAATGCACACAAACCGCACACACACACACTCACATATGCATACATACACATACACACATATCATCATCATCATCATCCTATAATGTCCATTGTTTATGCTGGCATGGGTTAGATGGTTTGACCGGAGCTGGCAAGCCAGAGAGCTGCACCAGGTTCCAGTCTGATTTGACTTGGTTTCTATGGCTGGATGCCCTTCCTAACGCCAACTACTTTACAGTGTGCGCTGGGTGCTTTTAACGTGGCACCGCATGAGCACTCTTACATGGCACTGGCACAAGTGCTTTTTGGTTAGATTTATTATTTAATGGTTTCAGTTAATTGACTACCGCTATGCTGAGGCATTGCCTTAAAGGGTTTTAGTTTGATCATGTCAACTCAAGTTCTTATGTAAGTCTGGTACAGAATTGAGTGATCTTTATTTGTCAGTCCACTAAGTTACAGAAGTTAGAGACACAGATATTGTAGGGTAGGTGTGAGAAGCTGCATCTGGCTGATTTTAACATAAAACAAGTAGAATCTTTAGGCCTGATATGGCCAGTTTAAATGGTTAAATCAACCCTAGCCCTTGATTGGTATTTATTTAATCAGCCGTGGAAAGATAAATAGCAATGTCAACTTTCAGCAAAGGGGATTTGTAGTCAGAACATAACTAAATATTGCAAAGTATTTTGTTCCCTGCTCTACTAATTCTGCCAACCAGATAAGCCATACATTTGGGAGGAGGGTATGGTTGATTAGATCAATCCTTGTGCTTTGCTGGGAGCTGTTTCACCAACTCCTATAGGATGAACAGTAAAGTTGACCATGGCAGGATTTGAATTTTGAAAATGATTAAGTACGTCTGATCTGACCACCATCATCACTGTTCTGTAGCTAGCGTACGTTACTTTAATCTCTGTAGGGCAATACATGAGCGGTTGTTGTAATAGTGATAGTTGAAGTGCTGTTGGTAATGTTCAGTTGTGAATGAGCGATTGGATAGTGATGCTGGGAAGGTGAATTCAGTAGTGTTGTTTTTAGGATAGTGGAGGTGATGGTAATGATGGTGGCCAATAGTGGTTCTAGAAGCATTAAGAAGAAAATTGCACATAGTGAGATTGAACCCACAAGATACATAAGCAAAATACACTAGCTGTTCCCACTAAGATGTAGTTTGTATGTGTGTGGCATCATTCAAAAGCTACAACAATGCGAGGAAGTGCATTGTGACCAGCAGTGTATAACAACATCTGATAGTTTGGCTGATACAATGATAGCACACAATTTCATTTACAGAAAGATACTTATGTAACATTTTAAAGCCATTTTACTATCACCTCGGTTTAGATCCCACCCCCTTATTGGACAATAATTCATATTTTTAAAAGCAATTTAATAAAACTATTTTTTCACTTTATTGTCAAATACCAAAAATCTTTAAAAATTAGCAGCACTTACTTGTTTAAGTGTGAATTTTTAACCCCCAACCTTTCTAAACATTTTTTTGTTGTTGCTGATTACGCTTTTGTTTTTCTAAAAACAATGTTCACATTTGTGTTTTGAAAATTAGAGATTTAGAATATGCAATTTTTTTTTTTTTTTAATTGGAAAAATACATAAAAAGTGAGAAACATCAACATTGCAGACTTTTTTTTTTCAAGAGCAGCAATCATTTCACTATGTCCAAGGGACATGACAGATCAGAAATAGAAATACTAGAAATGAAATAAGGTTCAAATAAATGACTGGCTACCAGACTTGTTAGGCCAGTTCCTAGGACAAAATGCATTGATGAAGGTAAAACTCCTACTTCGTTATGTCTCAAAGACTCGTCCACCACTCAGCACAACTATCTGATTTACTAAGCTCAATTCATTCTTGTTTTGGTACGGTTAAAAAAAGTAATAAGAAATCTCAATCCAATCAATGGTTTATAAATTATTAATTACAATGGATAAAAAAAAAAAAGATCAAATATCTCGTAATTAGCTGTATTAGCTTTCAAAATAATGAAAGTAATGACTATTTAATAATGAAAGCATTAATTTTTCGGTTTCACATTCTGAAAATTTATAATGTTTCTGTTTCAATTTAATAAGAATGAAAGTATAATTAATTACAAATTAAAACTAAATATATTCATACATCTCAACTGCAAAGGCAATATATGTATTGAAAAAAAAGTACTTTTTATATTCATAAATGCACACATATAAAAATTAATAGAAAACAGTTGCAAATTCTTTAATTCTAGGTGTAGTTGTGTGGTAAGAAGCTTGCTTCCCAACCATATGGTTACAGGTTAAGTCCCACTGTCTGGCACCTTGGGCAAATGTCTTATACTATAGCCTTGGGTTGACCAAAGCCTTGTGTGTTTATTTGGTAGATGGAAACTAAAAGAAGCCCATCGTATATATATATATATATATATATATATATATGTGTGTGTGTGTGTGTGTGTGTATGTCTTTGTCCCCCACCACTGCTTGACAACCAGTGTTGATGTGTTTATGTCCCTGTGATTTAGTAGTTCATCAAAAGAGATCGATAGTATAAGTACCAGGCTTTAAAAAAAAAGTACTGGGGTCAGTCAATTCCTTTCGACTAAAAACTCAAGGTGGTGCACCTGCATGGCCGCAGTCTAGTAACTGAAACAAGTAATAGATAAATGTTAAAAGATGCTGATGGTCAAAATATAAGCCCAAAGAATTTGAAATTCTACTGGTTGACACTGCATACTCCAACAAAGTATTTTTAAGACTTCTTGCATTTGAGACTGGCTGGAGAAGTGTCTGACATTTCTTTTGGATTTGGTTCATCCTACTCTTTGAATTTAAAGTCTTCATCACTAACAGCTTGACATATTATTTCCAATACTCATCATAGCTTCCACTTTAACTTTCTCATTAACAGCTAACTAACTAACTTCCAAACTTTTCTTTTCTGTCTAAGGTTCTACGAAGAATTTCATTTGTTATGGGCTTGTTTTAGAAAATTTATTTTGTTTTAAAACAAATTTTGTAAAGTCCACTTTGGGACTTGCTTCTATGACATTTCTAGCAATGGCAAATCCATTATGCATCAAGTTTGCTTAAAATTCTTGTCCATAATTTTATCTGATAACAAGCCTTTCAAGACTGCCTTGGACATATAATTGAATTATAATGATGTAGTGTCTGAAAGCAATAAAAATTACTTTGATATTCTTGAATGACAAACTTCTGCATGCCATATAGTTGTCAACTAGATAAATTTTCACTTTAATTCCAGATTCCACTTAGTTCTTAAAAAATGTAATAACCCATGTATTTACATTAGAGCAGGTGGGTGAACTTTTGACACATTTTAAACCTCAAAGATTTTTTACTTTTTCACTAACTAAAAGCTCTCATTCCAGTCCCTTCATATTAGGACAAAGAACTAGAACTTGCTCTTTTAAAGATTTAGAACTTTTGGTATTTTCGTGTTTAAACAAACAAGTATGCTTGGGCATTGCATGAAAATAAAGCTGTGTTACATTTGACCATTTTGTTTTAATACTATGAACACATTTGTACACAATATTTTCTCACTTTTCTGTCTGTTAAACTATCCATCAGTTGGTGGAAGGCGTTTTTTACCCATTCTTTTCCAAACTATTCTGCTTTTCAACACATCAGCAATCCATTAATTGAAGCATTCTTTTCACAAACTACTGTTCTGCCAAACAAATGTTCAATGCTGACTTAATTTGACTATCTTTACCAGATAATATTCTCTAAACAACCTATGTTCTCATTAGTAAGTGCTGATTTTTCAATGCCAGATCTGTTTTTTTAAATCTTACACAACAGTGGTTGTGGAATCTTTAAATGAACAACAACTGTACTGACTCATTTTGGGCAACTTATCCACAGAAATTCAATATTTTTAGTCTTTCTTGTAGTAAATCTTTGTTGTTGTTTTTTATTTAGTTCTATCATTATACTGAGGAGTGTTTTAATAATAAGCATTTAGACTTTTTATTAAGTAGAAAATATAACAGTATAAATAAATTTGAAAATCAGAATTTCATTGAACTCTCTCAAAGATTTCTTAAGAGAAACAGAACTATGACTGATGTTCCTCCTCGTTCTCACTCCCAACCTTAAAGACGATTCATGATGTACACCAAGCAACTCTAATACCAACCATCTTAATACCTCCACTACTAACACCACCATATGATTCCACCACCACACACCTAACACGTCTCAACAATCAATGAATCTGTTGCTTTGATTATTAGAGATCATAGGTAGTGACAAAGTAGTAGTTTATTTGATAATTTTAATAACTATCTAGGGCTTTTAATTCTAGTAAGTGAATATAATTTAGTTAATTTTGAATAAAGTGCTTGAGCCCACTAATTTTTATAGCAATAACCATTGATAAGATTATCAGTGATTTTATATACACACACATGTACATTTTCAGACACAAATATTTGATGATGGTTTATTTAAAAGAAAATTTCAAAGAAAATCAATCGTAATAAATGCGGGCTCTATTACTGACTACAAGGGCAACATCATGAAAGTAATATGAAGAGTGACAATTTAATAATACTAATTCACAATGCTTTCGATCACAAGGTACATACAAAAAACGTATAAATTGCATTTGGAATGACATTTTAGATGAAAATGAAACCAATATTTCATTATTGGACACGCGTTACTTTCATAATTTTGCAATAAGGTCAAAATGTAAGTACGAGTACTTTCCTAAAATTCCTTTGAATAGGATACTAGAAGTTTTGAAATTTTGTGACAAATTCTAAGAAAAGAAAAATAACAGTTACTAAGAAACTAGAAAAGGCTTCCGTTTCCTGCTTTCAGTTTTCTAACTAAAATTACTTTCCTAGCAACGCCTAAGGCGGGTTGGTTCCAACGTTGCGTTCGAATCAGAGCGGCTCAGAATTTAAAAGAAATTATCTACTTACTCACAAGTTATTTAGTTAACTTGGAAGGTTTGGATTTGATTTTTAATTTAAATCTTATTTATTCGTTAAAACAGCAATGTTGTATAGATAACATTTCTGGCACGGGTCAACAAAAAAGCCTACAAATCACATATTGTCTTGTTAAAACTAAACAAAAAAATTGAACACATTGGAGAATGCAGTTTTAGATACACTATGTATGGAAGAAAAAGAAAAGAAAAAAGTTTACGGCTGAAATGCCTTTTATCGTACGTCTGCTTGATCAGGGTTAACCTCAGTTCTCAACATTAACACACTGATTCATGTAATTATAAAAACAGATATAAATTAACATTTTGTTTAAAGTGATTTGTTTTTGCTTCTTTTTAACTTTCTTAACATGTTTTATTTGACTAAAATGTTCAGTCCTAATATTTAGGCCAGAGAAGAAAAGAACGTGGAGTCTTGGCGCCGTAAATGCTATGAAATGGCGGTAATTTCTCGTCACCCAGGACAGACAACTTTTCTCAGGACGACCACAAAAAGCTTTTAATAAAATGAACTTATTTATACATTTTAAAATATGCTGGGATCCTACATATATAATAAAGTGAGCCGAGATTATCCAAGCAATTAGTAAAGAAAAACTCCTTGTTTCCGAAAACAAGGGATATAACTCCAATAGGGTGGCGGAATTGATCCGAAATCTTTGGACAGTATAGACAACGAAGACTGGGAGAAATAACACACATGTTCTGGTCTCATCAAAATATAGTAGAAAAAGTTTCACAGATGAGGTCTAATAAGATAAACATCCGTTTCAATACAATACTTCGTATGTGTGACCCTATTGTAACTATATTTTGGATGCAGGCCACAAGATCAACCGAAATTTTATATATATATATATACCCGCCATATATATATATATAATGTGTGTGTGTGTGTGTAATTTATATAAAGAAACGGAACTAACGAACGAAAAATACACTGCCCGTTGCCACAGCCTCTTCAGTTAACGTCCAAAAGAATCATAATTTCACACTATTAACGTTATATATATATATATATATATAGTCCGTTATTGTATTATAACAGACTATATCAACAAGCTGGAGCACTTTATCTCCTATTTCTAGTAATACAGGCTCTCTTTGAGAGCCCTTAATTCGTAATTTTGATAAATTTAGCCTACTTGATAACTTTGTATTACTGCTTGTAGCCTATGTCTATATATATATATATATATATATATATATATACACACACACACATATATATATACACGCGCGCACAAACACAATTTTATAAACGATTACGTTCACGAACTAGAGGGAAGAAGTACACAATATAAAAAGGAGAATTTAGTTATTACTCCGAGAGCTTTGGGGACTGCTTCACAGCTTTCTCAGCATGTTCAATATTAACATCAATCACAACCGATCGTTGAATATAGTGTATGAACGAGCAAAAATAGACCAACATTGTGTACAAGGGTAAAGAAATGTGACACCGACAACCAGTGTGACTTTTCACGGTCGTTTGACTGACTGCCTAAGAAATAGCAGCCAATTTTCCTTCAAAGCACACTCTTCAAGCATAGAATGGAAGGATTCGAGATAACACTGAAAAAAAATATGGGGGTGATCACGGTTGGAATGCCTTATATCAAAGGTTGGCTAACATAAGGCTAAACAACCGAGTTCGTCTAGTCTAGATGACATGGAATAAAGGTCACATCACATGTCCACAAGGAGGTGGGGATAACAGACAAGCTTACTTCAGTTAATGAGTTAACGAGGGAGCCTGCACATGGTTAATCAACCTGCTAGAAATAGCAGTAAAATCTCCCTCAAATCATTCTTACTGTTGCAAAATGAAGACACGTGAGATATTGGATACTGTAGTCCTAGATACATTGTGTGAAAAAAAAAAGAAGTGGTGGCTAGAACGTATATCATCATAATCCCCTGCCCCCATCAGAATTGACCTGAAGCTAACTAAACAACAATAACAATTACATCTTATTTTAAAGACAATTACATCATTCACATCAGGAATTCCCAACACGTGTATCTTAACCGAAATCTTATGCAAACCAAATCGCGAATGGTTTTACAAACGAGAAGAGTAGTCAATACATGTTTAGTATCGCTATTTGTTCCAAGCTGGAGATTCGCAAGCGATCAAGTTTCGCTTTTGTCGCCTGCAAGATCGCATCCAGCGAAAAACTGAGTTGTAAATTAAAATAATACAGCAACTATGAACAAATATAATATACACACTGACAAACATCTTCATTTGTTTTTGCACACACACACACACACAACCCACATGAGGGAATCCCAGTCTGTTCTATCTACTGGATTGCTGAGCGAGGAGGGTGGACTGTTGCATAGCCCTACCCGCCCTTTGTTAAACAGAAAATGGAGTGAAGGAACTGCCACCATGTCGAATAGAAATGAAACCACATGAAATAAGTAGAGCGATACAGATCAGTGTTTGAAGTAGAGGGGGGCTTTCCCCACACCGTGTCTGACAGATAAACATGTTGTCCCTAAAAATGTGCGTGTATATAAAATATATATTACATATAATAATAGTGAGATGGCTATGGTTAAATTAATTGTTGGCCTTTCATATGAAGTTTGGAATATGTCCGCGATTCTGAGAGAAAAGAATTTTGGTGTCACGGAAAAAAAAAAGAACATATCTGTATAGTTTAAGAATTTCTAGGTTAGAAACATACTGTTTTGTTTTATGTGTGTGTGTGAGAGAGAGAGTAGACAAATAGACAGAACCAGGAAAACTAGGTATATAAATGAATGTTATGTTTGGACGTGTAAAAACCGGTAGAGCTAGGTAATAATGAAACTCTGAAATATACGCGTAATTTATATAAATGTGTGTGTGTGTGTGTGGATATAAGCGTATGTATGTAAATATACATATGTGCGTACGTGTATATTGTGTACGCTGCGTGTATACTTACATACATATATATATATATTATATGAGCCATTTAATAGTGGGATTATATAGATGGAAGGGAGTGATGATATGACTAATCTATATGTATGATGAAGACAAAGTGTTGATGGGGACAAAATGAATCAGCGAGGCGTGGATCTTTCTTTGGGGTTAAACTGAAACAGTATAGCTGTGTGACGGGAAAAGGGGAAAAGAAACATTTGTTGCGTATCGACAAGGATAGTTCTATTTTCTAACTGAAATCACTCCATATTACAGACACATATACACACTGAATGTATATATATTATGTAGGCTGACAATTCAAATACTGGTTATATCAGTTCGAATGCTTGCCACAAGAACAAGTGTTCCAAAAATTAAGAGATTAAGACAACAATTAAAAACGGTGACGCTTGTTGCAATTTAATAATAAATATACATAGACAAAGAGAAGACACAGATTAATTTATACATAAATGATACTTACTTTAAAGACACCATTCCATAATCCATTCTGATCATGCTCTTTAAACTGTCGTTCGACACTGCTCGACATACCTCCAGTTGCTTTCAAGGAATAAAAACTAAGACAGGAGCACAGAGAGAAGGGGAGAAGGCCAGTGTATATAAATTAAATTTTCGTCTTTATATAATCATATAAATACTCTCTCTGTCTCTATTATAATGTGGAAAAGTTTTGGTGTTGGCTGATATATATATATAAACACAAAAAGATGTAGGTATATATGTATGTATGTATAAGCCTGTATGGATGTATAATGTGTTATGATGTGGTGTGAGTAATCTAACGGGAGAAAATTAAGAGAAAAAGAGTTCGTGATCAAGAGGAGATAAAATTCGGATGTTACTTGGTGAAAAGCAGGCTTCTCTTACGATACCAACAGGCGATTTCTAAAGAGATTGATCAATCAAATCAAATAGCTGTACTACATGAATGATAACATACATACATACATGCCGACGAAGGCAGTCACACGAACTGCTAGAAATAACAGCTAAATTCCTTTAAATTACACACCCAGACCTAAAAAGAGAGAGACACACATTGGGTAATATTGTACGAAATATACCCCTATACGAAATGGCTAAGGCAGGACACTTGAGCAGAGGCCTGTTCAATCCGGGCTGACGGGGCGAAAGAACATACATGTGTGTATGTATATATATATATATTATGTATATACATATACGTGTAACGAAAGTAATTCACAAGTAAACGGTGTATCGTTTACAGGAAAATGCAATTGTTTCAGTATTAATGGAGCTTCTCTTTCGATTATATTTTTGATGAATTAGATATAGTGGCAAAATTCCTGAAACTTTTACAAAGCCGTTCTGGTGCGTGTGAATAGCTTACTCTCTTTCTCTCCATCTCTATAGTACTCTGTCTTTCTTTTTTCCCCTTCTTTCTCTGTTTCTCTTTTATTCTGTCCTTCTCTATAACTCGCCTTCCTTTCTATCTTTTTAAATACTCTTTATCTACTGTACCCTTCCTCCTCCTCTTCCTTACTTTATTTCTCTCTTTCCCCTCTCTATCTTATTCACTTTCTATATAATACTCTCTCTCTCTTTTCTCCTCTCTATCTTATTCACTTTCTATATAATACTCTCTCTCTCTCTTAATTATCCTTACCCCGTCTTCCTTCTCTTTCTGTCGCTCACTCTATAGAACTTTCTCTTTAAAACATTAGCTTTCACCGACTGTATCTCTCTCCCCCACCCTCTCATTAAACCTGAGTATGAAAAATAAAAGAGAAAGGGAGGGAGATATCACCCTAGCAGCAGATAGTATTTTCACCAATCAGAAAGGCCGTTGACTTCTTGCTGCGAAGCTTCTCTGTTGCTTGGACAACTGACGAATGAGGAAATTAATATTTTTCTTCTTTCCTTGTTATATTTCAGACATTACTTTGCTCTTCTCTATTATCTTCGTTTATTATCTCTGGTATTTTTTTTTTAAATCTTGACAATATTTACATCTAGTGTACAAAATGAAAATACGTTCTTTTACTGGACCGCCGCCTTCATGGGTTTTAATCAATCATTTTAGTGTCTATTTATCGAAATGCTATGCTACCGGGGGTTTTTGGGTGGGAGGGAGGACGAAGGGAGGCAACTCGATATTTGTAAACATCTACATAAACATATACGACGTACTTGGGTACAATTTCCGTCTACCGAGTTTCACTCCAAAGACACTAATGATTAAAACATTTTTAAAAAACCTACTCTAGTAGGGACCCCGGGCCGACCAAAGCCTTGTGTGTGGATTTGACAGATGGAAACTGAAAAAAAGCTCGTCGTTGTGTGTGTGTGTGTTTGTCCCCTACCATTGCTTGACAACTGGTGTTGGTTTGTTTGAATTCCCGTAACTTAGCAGTTTGGCAAAAAAGATTAAGGTTGAATAAGTATCAAACTTTCAAGAATAAGTACTGGGGCCGATCTGTTCGACCAAAACCCTTCAAGGTGGTACCCAACATGGCCGCAGTCCAATGACTGAAAAATGTAATAGATTGCTAAAGAGGTTGCGTGGTAGGATCGAAGTAAAAAATAAGTAACTGCGAAGCGAGTAGTTTCATTTTCATTTTGTGTGTTCTTGCGTGGGTTAATTGACAAATACAACGAGATCACCTAAAAGCACCGCAAATTATAAATAAGTACTTCCCGTTGATATCGAGATTCTAGGGGTAAGAAATGCACGAGGGATCTTTATGGTGCTACAAAACATAAACGTACCATAACATGGAATGTAAACATAATCCTTTGCTGTATTCAGCCCCTCCCCCGCTTCGTCAAAAGTGAAAGTTTTTTCAAATCTGAAAACTTCCGTGTAAAGTGAAACATATGCGGTATATATATTTTTATTAATGTACGTCATACCGCGTAAAATGAAAAAGAAAAATTCAAAGTTTCTTAATGTGTATATATATATATATAGTTTACTGTTCCGTTAAGGGAAGATCAACAAAGAAGGTACCCCATCCAGTGAGAGAGAGATATAATTTAATGTGCACAATGTAAAGGTACGAGCTACTAATAGTTTCTTGCTCGTATCTTTATATGTACATTAAATTACATATATATATATATATATTTTATTAAACAGTTTGATCTACATCCATAACTACTCGGAGTTTCGCAGAGCACAAA
>JAOPUL010003242.1:16382735-16393696 GCA_027564515.1 Octopus rubescens | reverse complement strand
CAGCGTTGGACAGGAGCTGGAACGACATTTTTGGTTGATCTCCCCTTGTGCATTCTGCCCCTTCCCAAACTTTCTACATGGCCCCCAGTATGTTTGCTGCTCTCTGCCAATACATTTGATTTGATCTTACTCCACAAGTTTTCATAGGTGCAAAGCTAGCAGATTAATTATTGACAGGAGAAATGATGTCTCTGCTTGTAGCTCAATGATTTGGGGATAAGTGCAAATGTAAACAGTTTCCATCTACCTAATCCACAGACAAGGTTTTACTTTAGATACTTTTCCTGGGAAAAATATTCTTCACTTTTTATTTATAGTAAATGTTCTGTGGCCCTTATCCCTACAGCTTTTGTATAACATATTCATGAATATCTGATATTTTATCATGTACTTCAAAATTAATTAAAATATTTTGTCTTTGCAATCCTTTCAGAATTATATTGCAACCCAGTCTAGATCATGGGAATTGCTGTAGTAATTAGAAAATGTAAACTACATTACTGTATAATCTACAAAGGTTATACAGCAAAGAAACGAGAGAGTCTCTACTAGATCTGCTAGAAATAGCAGCCAAATCTCCTTCAAACATATCTGATTGTCTTTAGAAAAGGACTTGATAGATTATGTAGTCATAGAACACTATGTGTGAAAAAAATGAGGATTGTCATGGCCTAGAAACATCTGCCTCAACAAATTCCATCTGACCCATACAAACATGGAAAAAGTGGATATTAAATTATGATAATGATGATGACAACAGCTTATGCCAAAATTTGAAATCATCATCATTATTATTATTATTATTAGTGATGTTGTTAGCAATAATATATTGTTGAATACTAGGTGTTTAGATTCACTAGCTCCTGGCAATAGTGTTTATTAATTACTCTTCAGGCCTGTCTTTCTTTTATTAGTCAAAACAGTGTGTGTGTATTCATCTGAACTCAAACACTGAATACGATAAAGAATACAAGATACAAGAAAGTGTGGACATGCACATGTATGTATGTATATGTTTGCAAGTGAAAGGTGTCAACTGTATTGACCAATCATAGGTGAAGAGTAGACATACACACACACACACACAAAAATAAAATAAAATCCAAATGGTTTAACTTACGTAAATCTTCAAATTCTATTCCACACAGCCTAAGATAATGAGCTCGTTCATGTTTCCCCACAAATGAACGGACAGAAGTTTTACCTTTCCAACCACAAAAGATCAGTTGACATTCTGGTTTTGGATCACTGTCAAAGAAAACAAGGAAGAATAAAACATATTTTCACAGACAATTAATTTTATCAGAGAGACACAGAAAAATCCATGGTGTATTTACCATTTAATTTTTTTTTTTTTTTATTAAACATGGTTATTTGTCTGTTCCCTTTTCAATCCTCACAGTCAACCCCTCTGAAAAACACTAAACTATAAAACCAACAACCAACCAATTGACCATACAATCTACCAACAACCAGATAACCAACCAACCAACCAATCAAAAAGCGAGTGGTGCTGATATGTTGCATCCATGACCAAGATAACTAAGCTCTACATAGGGATCAGAAAGTGGTAGTATAACTCACTGCGGAAAGAAGCAACAGCATTGCAGAATTGACAAATATTTGGTTAGTTTGCAGTGCCAAGTTCATTCTACCTATAAGAGCCTAACGTTCCATCTAGATAGCAGATTAATCTCTCATCTGCTCAACTCTTATGGAAATAGTAGATAAAGCATTTTTTGTAGCTTATGGTAGACTGGATTGGATAAAATCATCTCAGTGAAAAAACACAATTGAGATATATTGCTATGTTATGGATGAGAAGAAATGGTTAACATTGGTTTTGCAAGATTCTTGATGGTTAACATTTTAGACAGAATTCTGCATCAGAGAAGAGTTGTTGTTGTTGTTGTTCTTCTTCTTCTTCAACCCCAGTTAACCTGATCAAACAGATCAATGTTCAAATACATTCCAGTCGTAATCATCCTCTCAATCATTTAGACATAGTATATTTAAGATTTCATTATCTGATGCAATGGTTCTGAAATGCTGTGCCTCAAAGGGTATCTAGGTGCACTGCATGTTTTTAAAAATTCCATTTAATCCTTTTGCACAGTGGTTCCCAAATTTTTTCAGGCTGCCGTCCCCTTGGCACTAAGACTGCATTACTAGCACCCACTCACCACCACAAACATAAACCACTTTCTGCAGCAACTTCAAAACAACTGTATTTCACAAATAAAACTGTATTTCATAAATAAACTCCCCCTCCCCCAGGGGGACAGTACTGCCCACTTCGGGAACCACTGCTTTAGCATTTAAACTGGCCATATCCAGCCCAAATATTCTTCCTCTTTTATGTTCAAACTGACCAGATCTGGCCTCTCACATTTACTCTACAATGTCATTCCAAAAATATACAACCACATCATTAAAATCTGAAAGCTGTGAGATAATGCATGATTAATTCAAAGCAATGCAAATATATAAATAAGCATTACATTTGACAGAGTAATCTGAATGCAAAAGGGTTAAGGCTTTAGAAACATAATAGATCATGGCAGTGATGGTTGGAGGAACAGAGGCTGTTAAAGTTGGGTAGTGTGTTAAGGAATTAATGGTTAGGTGTTATAAAGTGAGAAGTGGGCAATGGAAGTACCTGACATTCCAAACTATTGCCTTGGTCATTAGTATGGCTTGGGTGTATACAAGTGGTTGATAGGATGATAGAAGAAGGATTATGCAGGGATGGAGCTGAGGAAGAGGCTCGTATCTACATTGTAATAGTCACTTAGTGAATATATGAATCTACCAGTCATTGGACTCAAATACAACAAAAACATCCAGACAGATAAATCTACTGTGATTTCTGGTATACAAGTTGAATTTTTCAGACCAAAATTTACAACCTAAAAAGGGAGGTCAACTTATACACCAAAACGATTTTGGAGAATCAAACCTTCCATGTGAAATGCAGCAGGATTTGGAAAGAGAGTGATAAAGCTTCAATGTTTACATTACATGTTTACACTATATACTATGTAGACTTGTATGCTGGAAGATATGGTAATATCTTATTTTTTATATATACCAGCAACAGTGGTTAGTAATACTACAATAATAAATATAATAATAGTACAAACCATATCTTGAAAAAAATTGAGGTTGTGTGATAAAATAAGCAAGATTTTATTTTAACAATTTCCATTGAAAACATGTCAGTTTTTTTTTTATATGTGATTTCCAGTGAAAATGCTTGAGAACATTGATCTAATTTAACTTTTTTCTTCCAATTCTAGGGTGCAATTTGAGAGAGAGACTTGGCTGCTATTTCTAGCAAGTCAAGTGACTGTATAGATGCCTCCACATTAGCTTGTAAATAAGTACCAAGTTACAGTACAAATCAGTGTTGTAGGCACCACTATGCATTGTATAGCAGACATGTGTTTTCTTTTCTTGATGTACAAATGTACAGATACTCAGTATAGTTTGGAGAAGCAATCTTCTGAAGTTAATGGAACCTATCAATGGATACATCTCAATATGAAATGCCAAGTAGTTAACTATAATTATTATATTTGAGTGAAATATATAAATATTGACTGATTTTTTCCCCTTCATACAAAACATTTTCACGTTTGTACAAATCTTTCTTGTGCCATCAAATTGATAAACCACACCTTGACAAGTGCTATCTGCTTGTAAGGAAATATATTTGGAGAACACAATTTCATGGTTTTCTGTTGTCTTCCTTGGATATTATTTTACAAGACATCATTTTATCAGCTAGATACAGACAAATTCATCATACTTGTCTAGGTATACAAAATGTAAAAAGCTGGAACAATACTGAAGCATTTCGTCCAATGCTCTAACGATTTCATCAATCCACTGCCCCGAGTTGCCACTATAATTCATCAACCCCAGGATGCAATGTTGACTTTAGCTGGATTGGACCTCAGAAAGCAAAGAGCGAAAACAAATAACACAACGTATTTTACTCTAAGGATTCTGCTTATTCACTGCTTCAGTACAAATGACTTCAGAAATATCCAGGAAGTATTGGAGCAACAATGTCAGGTAGTCTTAAAAATGACATGCTAGTAAAAGACTGGTAAGAGAGTGTTGTAACATTTAGATAAGAGGGTTCCATTGGAACTCGGGTAATATCATCATCATCATCATCCTTTAACGTCTGCTTTTCCATGCAGGCATGGGTTAGACGGTAATATGTACATATCAATGATTTCAAATTTTGGCACAAAGCCAGCAATTATGAAGAGGGGGGTTAGTCAATTACATCGACCCCAGTGCTCAGCTGGTACTTATTTTATCAACCCTGAAAGGATGAAAAGCAAAGTCAACTTCAGCAGTATTTGAACTCAGGATGTAAAGAACCAGAAGAGATGCTGCTAAGTATTTTGTCCGATTCACTAACGAGTCCGTCAGCTCGCTGCCTTTTTATGAACATATTGATAAACAGTGCTTACCTTTCTGTTGGTTCGAAGATAAAGATGCAACTTCCGGGTTCTATAAGCAATAAAACAAATAAAAAATGGTTGTGAAATTAGTAAAAATTAGGGAAATATGTAAATGAATGAATTATTTACTTTATGAAGGTACTTTCATTTCACAAAAAGTATTCAAAGACAAATAAGAAGACATCATCTTTATTATTCACTTGTTTTGTATTCAGTTTATTTGAGTATAGAAAAATGAATATTATTATTGTTACAAGGGTGCTGAGCTGGTAGAATTGTTAGAGTATTAGACAAAATACCTTGTGGTATTTCTTCCAGCTCTTAAAATTTTAAGTTCAAATACCAATGAGGTCAACTTGCTTTCATCCTTCCAGAATCGATAAAATTTAGCACTAATCAAGTACTAGGGTCGATGGCATCAACTAATTCCCTCCTCTCAAAATTGCTAGCCTTGTGCCCACATCAATTATTATTATTATTATTATTATTATTACCAATGTGGCGCATTGCTGTATTCAAGAAGACCTGCCCACACACAACAGAATTGAGATCCTAAAACCAAGGTGCCACGTAAAAAGCACCCACTACACTCTGTAAAGTGGTTGGCATTAAGAAAGGCATCCAGCTGTAGAAACCAAGCCAAAACAGACTATGGAACATGGTGCGGCCCCTGGCCTTGCCAGTTCCTCTCAAGCCATCCATCCCATGCCAGCAGGGAAAACGAACATTAGATGATGATAATATGATGTTGATCGACAGTAGTGGCTGAGCAGAATTATTAGAGTATCTCCAAAATGTCATGAGGTATTTAGTTACAGCTCTTTACATTCTGAGTTCAAATCCTGTCATGGTCAACTTTTGCCTTTCATCCCTCTGGAGTTGATAAACTAAAGTACTAGTCGATTTAATCAACTAAACTGCTCTTCCAAATTTCTGGCCTTGTGCCTATCTTAGAAACAATTATTATTCACTGGGCTTATTGTTATTGCTATTATTAACCTGTAGAAGTGGGTAGACTCAGGAAGACGTGGGATGAGGTAATGAAATATGATCTTCAGTTGTTGAGCTTCACAGAGGCAATGACAAGTGACTGAGACCTCTGGCGATTTGCTGTGCTTGAGAAGACACGTCAAGCTAAGTGAATTGTGGTCATTGCCAGTGCTGGTGACACAGAAAAGGCACCCATGCCAGTTATACATAAAAAAAACACCCAGTACACTCTGTAAAGTGGTTGGCATTAGGAAGGGCATCCAGCCACAGAAACCAAGCCAAAACAGCCAACTGGAGCCTGGTGCAGCTCTCTGGCTTATCAGTCCTAGTTAAACCGTTTAACCCATATCAGCATGGAAAATGGAGGTTAAATGATGATGATGATGATTACATGTATGTACATATGTATAAACTGCAGAATACATAAGAAATCATGACCTTCAGATCATTTGTAACACTACTTTGAGAAGGTTTGATGTCCTACAGACTGAATTGTGAGTAGAGAGCACATAAAAAATGTGTGATGTTGCAATATTAGAGAGACATGATCAAGTGTGATCCACTGGATGTGAAAAATGAAGATGAGAGAGAAAAAGAATGCAGATAGAAGTGGTAGAAAGGGGACAAAAGGATGCACAGAATTTTTAAATGTACTCAAAGGTAAATGAGAAATGAAGTACATACCCAACGATGTCAACTGTTTATAACAGACATCACTTAGCTTGGACATGTAGGGGTTTTCTTGCCCAAGGAGTGTGATAACGTCTTCTTTGGCAATGGTTACACGTCTTAATGGGAAATATTGGTGTAGACATGCTAAGCCCTGTAGAAAACAAATATATCAAGTTAATATTATTATTATTGCTAAGGTGGCAAGCTGGAAAAATTGTTAGCATGCTGGGCAAAATGCTTAGAGGCATTTTGTTCGTCATTACGTTCTGAGTTCAAATTCTGCTGAGATCGACTTTGCCATTCATCCTTTCGGGGTAAATAAAATAAGTACCAGTCGAGCACTGGGGTCAATGTAATTGACTTACCCCTCCCCTGAAATTGCTGGTCTTGTGCCAAAATTTGAAACCAGTATTATTATTATTGCTGTTATTACTAAGGTGGCGAGCTGGCAGAATCGTTTGGCATGTCAGAGAAAACGCGTAGGAGTATTTCTTCTGACTCATTACATTCTGAGTTCAAATTCTGCCAAGGTTAACTTAGCCTTTTATTCTTTCAGAGTCACTAAAATAAGTACCAGTTGAGCACTGAAGTCAATGTAATCAACTTACTTCCTCCCCCTAAAATTGTTGGCCTTGTACCAAAATTAGAAAGAATTACTTTTGTTATTTTTATAGAGGGCATAGATGGCACACTTGAAAAAATCCCAAGCAAAATGCCTTGAGGTAATTATGGTCCTTTATGTTCTGAATTCAAATCCTTATGAAACCAACCTGCCTTTCATCCTTCTGGGGTTGATAAAACCAGTAGCAGTCAACTACTGGCGCTCAGTTACTCAACTATGACTGCCCTCCAAAATGGCTGGCATATTACTTTCTTTCAAATTCAATAAACCATTTGTTGACATAGAGTTTCGATTAAGAATAGTTTACCTAATTAGGCTGACTATGTGTGAGATTTTTGTGCTAGAAAGATGGATTTGATTTTTTCAAGAATATATAAACATATAAACTTTGCTTTCAGGGGGCTGGGGGGTTACAAAATTTTAAATAATAAAACTCTTTTTGTTTTGGTATATCTTTTTAAATAGCTGTTTTTTTAAACCCTTTTGATACCAACCCACCTGAAAGTAACTCTGGATTTATGATTAAAAACTGTTAATTTAATCTTCATTTTTAAATTAATATCTACCATCAGAATTAGTTATTTTACTAGATCCTTCTAAATTCTTGATTATTTTCCAAACATTGAAAATTTAGGCAGTATTTCACTGGAAAAGTTTTCATGTAAAAAGCAATAAAAGGCTTCGTCTCTGAAGAATTAATACACACCAATATAGTTTTCAGTTATTTTTCTAAGCCATTCTGAATCCTTGATTACTTTGAAAAGGAACAGAAACACAAGAACAGTCAATTATTAAAAAGAAATAAGGGCCATAAAATGGTCAACAAATTTTAAAGAGATGACAATAAAGATTCTGCTCACCTCTTGGTTTATTCTGAAGTCACACTGAGGAACAAGTGGAGATGGACTGCGGCCAAACATTTTGACTCCAACATTTATCATCTGAATATAACAAGTGAAAAGGTTGAAATGACAAGGTATATTTTAATATAAATAAAATGTAAATTGTCTAAGTATATGGTTTTCTATACATGCTTGCAAGAAAGTGTAGTCTAACATGTGTATATATGTGTGTGTATATTTGGGTAACCATTAGACCAGGGGTAAGCGTATCCTTTGGGGTATTGATTTTTATTAATAAATGGTAAAATTATTATAATTTCTTTTCCTATTCTGTTTCTGCTTTTCACATGTAAAGTCAAAACCAAGCTGTCATCAACTTTTGAAATCATACTGGCACCTAATAGGACTGATGACGACGATTTCATCAGTGTGACAAAAGAAGTATGGAGACATTAAGTAATCTTTTGAGAGGTTGAAATTGTGACAAAAAGTTAAGAACCTCTGCATTAGATCAAGACCATGGTTTCAAGCTTGTAACAACTGGACATAAGTCTGAGTAGATATTATTGATCCTAAGTGGATGTGAATAGAAACTAAATCTGCTATCTTCACTCAATCCACCCAGCTACAGGGATTGAGATATTGAGCTAATATTATAGTCAAGTACACATACAAATACATACACATAAAATTCTTCCTTATCAAGCATCATTTCCAAATATATTTTTGCTCCCCTCTCATAAAATATCCTAATACCATTCATAACATGTGATTATACCACCTTTCTATGGACATATGAGTGTGTGGTTAAGAACTTCATTTCTAATCACAAAAACGTTCATAGTTCATCACTGTCAGTTTAACACCCATTTCTACTCAGCTCTGGTATAACTTACACAAGCCCAGTGAATCTCTCTTCCCTGTTTGTTCATATCTTCCGTCATGATATTGGTCGGAAGGTTTAACTCCCCCACTCCAACTTCTCTCAAAATTATCTCACTTCTCCCTATCATCAAACATCATTTCCAAATATATTTTTTCTCCTCTCTCACAAAATATCCTTACTCCATTCATTATAATATATGACTATATCAACTTTCTGTGGGTACATGAAAGTGTCATTAAGAACTTCGTTTCTGATCACAAAATGCCAAGTTCAATCTTACTGTATGACACCTTGGCTAATAGCCTTCTACTATATCCTTGGGCAGACCCAAATTTTTTGGAGTTGAATTGAGTGGGTATAAGCTCTGAGAAAGCCTGCTGGATGGCCTGTACTTGTAATTCAAAAGTCCAGTTTTGTTATACAGAGTCCTTGTGAGTCTGTTTGAAGATTATAATAAGGGTATAAATATCTCACATTACGATACAATAAATAGGTAGTTTCATCGATTGAACAACTGGAATTATCATTTGTCAAAACCAATAAGAGATTTATTCATTCATACCAACACTGAAGCTTATGAAGTCCTACTGACCTTTACCCGCTCGTAATTATTTTTAACAACATCTAGCATGCTCTTTGACACAAAATATAATGTCCTCTTTTTGCCTGTCTCACTACGGTACATCAACTGGTTAACTGGAAAGTCAGCTCGCAACTGGAAAAACTTTCTGTAACAAAAAAAGACTTCATGTAACTGAAATTTTTCTTGAATTTTTTTAATATGTATGACATTGATAAACATTTACATGGTAGGTAAACATTTATATAACAAATAATGTTCATGGCATTAAGAATCTGTATAGAAAGTATACATTTACATAACAAGAGCAACCAATTAAGTCAATAGTACTGATGCATAAAGAATATATACTTTGTATTTATTATAGATGCTGCATTGCATCTATTACCAAGCTGATTCACTTGTTTATGGAGCAGTCTACCTGATTGTAAACATGTACAAGCAGTTGCTATCCACTTCTGTAGACAGTGGAAGCACTGTATAATTAGCAAGTGCTTCATTGGCTTGCAGAGTTAAATACTTCAATAATATTTACCTACTTTTACTGAACACATTAAAAAGATCTCCCATCCACACTGCAGCAGCGATGATGATGATGGTGGTGATAATAATCCTTTCTACTCTAGGCACAAGGCTAGCAATTTTGAGGGGATGAAGAAGTCATTGACCCAGGTACTCAACCTTGGTGAATGTTGAACTCAGAACATAAAGCTGGAAGAAATGCTGCTAAGCATTTTTCCCACAATTCTGTCAGCTCACCACCTTTAACAATAAGTGCAGGCATAGCTATATAATTAGGAAGTTCATCTCACCAGCACTAAGTCAATCCAGCTGCATGTAACCTTGGGCATGTGTGTAGGTACAAAAAACACTAGGAATATACAAAGAATAGACTTTGTCAAATGCCCAGAGGGATACCTAGAAGTAGTAGATAGCTTCCATTACCTAGGTGACCAAATCAGCAGTGAAGGAGGTTGCTCTGAGAGTGTAGCTGCTAGAGTAAGAACAGGCTGGGCGAAGTTCAGAGTTGCTACCTTTGTTGGTAACAAAGGGCCTCTCCCTCAGAGTGAAAGGCAGACTGTATGATGCCTGTGTACGAACAGCCATGCTATATGGCAGTGAAACATGGGCTGTGACTGCAGAGGAGGCTTGAAAGAAACGAAGCTAGTATGCTCCGCTGGATGTGAAATGTTAGTATGCTTGTACAGCTAAGAGATAAATTGGGTATAAGAGGCATCAGATGTAGTGTGCAAGAGAGAAGACTGTGCTGGTATGGCGATGTGATGCGTATGGAGGAGGACTGTTGCATGAAGAAGTGCTGATCTCTAACTCTGGAAGGAACCCGTGGACGAGGAAGATCCAGGAAGACATGGGATGAGGTGGTGAAACATGATCTTTGGCTGTTGAGTCTCACGGAGGCGATGACAAGTAACCAAGACTTGGCTTTCTGCTGTGCTTGAGAAGACTCAACAAGCTTAGTGGATTCGAAATAAAAACAAGCTTAGTGGCCAGTGCCGGTGACACGTTAAAAACACCAGTGCTGGTGATATGTTAAAGGCACCCAGTGCACTCTCTGGAGTGGACGGTGTTAGAAAAGGCATCAAGCTGTAGAAACCATGCGAAAACGGACTGCAGTCTGGTGCAGCTCCCCAGCTTGCCAGTCTCCAGTCAAACCGGCTAACCCATGCCAGCATGGAAAATGGACACTAAATGATAATGATGATGGTGATATAAAAAGCATTGGGCAGAAAACACTGGGATTCCTTACAAACAAATTGTCCTATAGCTTGGTACTTTGAAAGACAAGTGGAATAAAATTATAATACATGGAAAAACAAGTAAAAAAATAGAAACAGAAAGGACAACTGGATGTAAAACAATGCCCCAA
>JAOPUL010003242.1:16318966-16344367 GCA_027564515.1 Octopus rubescens | reverse complement strand
TGGGGTCGATAAAATCGACTACTCCCCTCCCCCAAAATTCCAGGCCTTCGTGCCCAGTATAGAATGGAATATATTACTAGCAAACATCTCTCTCCATCATCTCTTCTTTTAGTGTATCTACTATTTTTAGTCATTATTAAGCAGTAAATTAACAATCTCACATGCACAAACATTATTTTTACCACAAATAACAATTTAATATTTTTAAAAAAAAAAAAAAGATCTGCAAGAATGCCAATTTTCAGGATAATCTGAACAGAAGTAAATGCACCATAAGCATTTGAATAACCAAACCCATTTTAAAAAATATTTTGTTTGGTTATTACACGACTGGGCATTTGACTTTTTTAGCAGAATTCAAATGGATTTAATGTGAGCCCTATATAAGAAGTATAATTAATTTTTTATTGTGCATTGGTAAATTAAGCCCTTAGCAAGGCAGTTAAGACCCTAACAGGCGACATATGTTACAGTTGCTATTGGTTGGATAAATGGTTTATTGATTTTAATCGAATTAAAAGAAGGAAGTACATGAGCAAAGTTGGGTATTGTAAATTGAAATGTAATATAAAAGGTTGATAAAATGTTTATTGAATATTTGGTGGTTAAGTATGGAGTGGGTAAAAATATTTTCAGACTAATTTAAAGAAATTATTTATGGTGATGTTGCTATCAGAGGATGTTCTGTTTTCTCTTATTGTTGATTGTGGGTCTAGTCTTTTGTTTTATTTTTCACGTCTAAGTTATTTTTTCTTTGATCCACTCTTAATAAAAGCATCATTATATATTTTTTTTATTAGCTCAGAGAAAATTTTTTAAATTCAGTTAATAATACTTCTATGTTAGTTGAATAGCCTGTGAGTATAATTAAATGTTTCATTTGGTTTGCAGCGAAATTAGCAACTACAATAGTGTTTTTTCTAATCCATTTACATAGGGGATATATATTCAAATCTGCAGCTCATAAACATAGCATATTTCTCCGCTTCTTAGCGATGGTAGTGCTTACTTGTCTTAGCTAAGCAAATAATTATTATCTTTCCATGTTATTTATATATTTTCACATTTAAGGCCTCACCCTTAAACATTGCAAATTACATAGAAGATACAAAGAGGAAAGATTAAAAACTCTTGGAGTTCAATAATGCAAATGACCTAACTATATTCAGAACTAACATCAGGAACCAGGCACTGGCCAGTCACTTGATTACCTACCAATTGGGCAAACATACAAAGCCAGCTAGACTTAAGTACATGGACAGAGAGTGAGAGACACCCGAAATCTAGAGAAACTGAGACCACATGGTTAGAAAGTAAGCTTCTTAACCATACAACCATGTCTGTGCCTCATTTCTAACTATTTCAACTGTGACATATAAAAGCATATTTGGCATTCCTTCCCCACCCCCCAACTTCAACAGAAAGGCTAAGTGACTACTGTATTTAACTACAATCATATATAAATAACTGCATTTATTTTGTTCAATGAGCTAGCAAAAGTTGCCCATGATTTCTGTTTTCAACTGCATAGCAGCTCTGTTGTGTGTTGGTTCTGACAATGAATGAACAGACACTGAAAATGCAGAGGTAGCTTTATTTCAATGTAAATTAAAGTTTAGTATGTCATTTTATTGTTAACACACAATAACATTGTTTTTGTTGTTAGGTTGCATAGCTTAGCTTTTATGAAGGCAGTAGGCAGAATTGAATAGGGATACAAAAGTCAAAAGGATACTCTGGCAGTAGATTAATGATGAAATAAGATTTCAGATGTCATACATATAAATGCAGTAGGAACACCATTAAGTGCTGAAATGGCTTGCTAGATATATTTGATTCTTTCTGTTGCCTAGGTGCCCTAATTAGTGCAGGAATCTCTATATGGTCACTCAGTTTTCTAGAAACAGCAAAGTATCTTTTAAATCACAGGTCGACACATAAGATCAGTAGTTCTCAACTGGGGTCCATATGACCGGGGGCGGCACATAAGATTTTGTTGATAACATTTATCTGCAATAAATTGGTTACACTTCTACAATACACAAAGTATTTTAACAATTTTTTTTTAAACACAATTCCTAATAATATCTAATTATAAAAATATAATAGAAGGTTGTTAAACATTGAATGTGTATGAGGGTCCACCTGAGTAAAATAAAAATCAAAGGGGGTCCATCGGCAAAAAATGGTTGAGAACCACTACATTAGATAATGTAGTTCTAGATACACTATGTTTATTACATAATGTTGATTTCTCACATTGTTACAAAATCAGAGTTAACTGGTACTGAATTAATTAGGAGTCATGAAAGGCAAGTCATGCTGCATTTGAACTCAGAATGAAAAGGGACATCACTAAACACCGGTAGGTATCTATAAACACTGCCTGTTTTAGTATGACATTGACAAGCCAACTAGAGAGCCTGTACATGGTTGTTTATCAAGCAAGAAATAGCAGCAGGTTTCACATTGAACAATGCAGTCCTTGATGTATCAAGAGAGAGGATAGTGATGGCTGGAATACTTTTGATCATGAATGACACAGGACAAAATGAGGACATAACATTTACTCTTAATGAATAATGAAGATTTCATCATGTAAATAAAGCAAAAACCTAGCTTCAGGCTACAAAATAATAAGTATAAAAAATGTGAACATGAAGTGAAATAGATAAACCAGAATTTGAACCCACATTACAGTCCTGGTTTGCTAGGAGTTTGCCACAACCATACAAGCAATATGGTGTTGGTAAAGTGCTGGAGAAGCAAATATGAAATATCCAGCAATCATCTTCTCTGGACATGTAGTTATCAGCAGACCAAGAAGAACATATATCAACCAGCTTGTGGAAGACACTAGATATCAGGTTGAGGATATGAAAGACTGTTATGGAAGATTGGGACATCTGCAGGTAAGAGTCGCATTGGTCCAGTCAAGTCACTCGACTAGATAGACAGTGCCAATTCCCAGTTAGTCTGATAGCAGATATTAACCCTTTAGCATTTTCATTATTCTGTCAAAAGTAATGCTTATTTATTCATTGTTTTGAATTAACCCTTTAGCATTTAAACCAACCAAAATATTCTGCTTGCTTTATGTTCAAAGTGGCCAGATCTGGCATCTTACACCTACCCTAGACTGTCATTTTGAATATAAACAATCACATCATCGAAATCTCAAGGCTACAAGATAATGCATGATTAATTCAAAACAACGTGAGTATATAAACATTACATTTGACAGAATATTCTGACTGCTAAAGGGTTAATCATTCATTATTTTTGTGGCTTTGAGGTTTTGATGTGGTAACTGTTCATTTTTGTAGGGTTCGTGTAAGAGGCCAGTTTGAACATAAAACAGGTAGAATATTTTGGCCGGATATGGCTGGTTTAAATGCTAAAGGGTTAAGAAATACATGTATATCATAGCAGTTCAATATCATTGGTCTCTTTTGCAATTCGATTCAATTCTTTCAATCTCAAAGTAATTCTTATCACACAAATATCCCTTGAGCCTTTCTTATTCTACTCTATATATGACTGATATACGTTTTCCAAAAAACGTCACCCACCACAACAGAATTGAGATCCTAAAACCACATAAAACGCACTGGTGCTAGTACCATGTAAAAAGCACCCAGTACACTCTTGAGTGGTTGGAGTTAGGAAGGACATCTAGCCGTAGAAACCAAGTCAAAACAGACTGTAGAACCTTGTGCAGCCCCTGGCCTTGAAAGTTCCTGTCAAGCCATCCAACCCATGCCAGCATGGAAAACAGATGTTATATGATGAGGAGGAGCTAACACGAAGGAAAGAGAGTAAAGACGTTTTTCATTGAAGGTAATTAACATGAATACCCCTCTTTAAAGCTTAAGTATTTTTCAACACTTATATTTTGAGATATAATCTCAGAACTTTAGTTCTTAAATATGTTTCGTCACAGATGAGATTAATACTAAAAAAATTTCAAATGTTACACCTTTCATTGTCATATTCACTTATTAAACCATCATCATTTTAATGTCCACTTTTCCATGCACACAAAGAATGTTTTCTACAGCTGGATGCTCTTCCTGTCACCAACCCTAACCTGTTTCCAAATAAGGTAATATTTCTCCCAAACCAGACATGTTTACACAATAAATTGGAAACAAAGGACACTGCTTTCATGGCAGTGACACTCATTTACAAATAGCATGCTAATTCAAAGCAAAGAGACAATAACCCACACACATACAATAGGCTTCTTTCAGTTTGTCTACCAAATCCACTCACAATACTTTGGTTGGCCCGAGGCTATAGTAAGACACTTGCCCAAGGTGCCATGCTGTGCACTGGACCTGAAAGCATGAGATAAGGAAGCAAATTTCTAACCACATCTGCACCTATTTCTAGAAATACAGCCAGTGTTTCCATGAATTTAGCAAATAATCAAGTATTGGTAAGGATTTTGAAATAACAAAAGACTCTTACATAAAATTATGATTCGTTTGGTATCATAGAAATGAAAGGGTCCCTAGGAAGTTGATTTCAAAAAGGTTAAACTAAATGGCAAAACATATGACCAAGATTAGAAGGATAGTAAATCATGCCAGATCTCACAAATCTGAAGAACATTATGCAAATATTTTGTCACGCCAGACTAATATGAACAGCAGTTTAAAAGTTAATTCAGCATACGTATCCACTAACAAGGGAACAAATTTTTAAAGATGACAAAGGACTGAGATATGTGGTGCATTGCTGCACTCAAGACTTGCACACAACAAAAAACCAAGGTGCCACGTAAAAAGCACCCAGTACACTCTGTAAAGTGGATCCAGTTGTATAAACCAAGCCAAAACAGACTATGGAACTTGATGCAGCACCTGGTATTGCCAGCTCCAGTCAAGCCATTCAACCCATGCCGCATGGAAAAGACATTAAATAATAATGAAACAGACAAATGATGAAAAGGTAACAGATGGGCAACCATACAACAAATGGTATATTTATAGGTTAGTTTAATATTTAAAGAGTAGAGATATTTGTTGACAGATTAGTCAGGAATAAAGGTATTAATCTATGGCGTTTGTTACAGTAACTCAAGAATAGAGATGAAACTACAAGTTATTTTCAGATCAGAAACCTAGTCTAAACGCATGTAATATAGAATGAACTAAAAGCACTAAAAGCCAAGTTGTAATATCAAACTGGGACCAATGAATGATGTTCAATTTTTGCATGAGACATAGGTTACCAGATTTCCATTAGTGTACCAAAATGTAAAACAAAAACAATAGGGGGCATGAAACTTTGGTGGAAGGGATAAATTCCAAGTGCACAAGAACCTGAGGATGCATCTGCGCTTAGAAAATAATGTACCTTCAAATTTACAAATTAATAAGCATACAATTTTGGGGTTGTTTTTTGTTCATATAGCTTTTACAGATTTCATCAGTGGGTAATTTCAAATTTGAATGTGAATGACATTTTAGCAGATGGATCCTATACTGCTCTAAATGGTTAACCATACTGCTAGACATAGACAAATTATGTACTAAAAATGACGGACACATTCATTGTACTGTGTCTTGCACTCTCTGAAAACTAAGATGTGATACTTGTAGAAACCCCAGTGTCCCAGAGTCCTTTGCACCAATGAGTTGAGTGTGTGCCACACACTATCATCATGAGATAGCATATTTTGCATCTGAACCTGCCTGGAAGTATGAAGAATAAATATGCAAATAACAATTTTATAATGGTTCACAGATATAAGCACTAATCAGCAAACATTTTGTTCTCTGAAAGTATAAACCAAGGCCAGCTGCTTGGTTAGACTCAGGTCCATAGTACTTTGAGCTGACAAGACAACATGCCGAAAGATCAGCCTCCCAGAATCCCCTTGCAGCAATGAGTCATGTGTGTTGAACACACTGTTATAAGAGGTTTTTCTCCTTTGATATACACTATTGTAATTAGTATATTTTGCAAATAAACCTGCCGAGACTTAAGTATAAATATGCAAATATGCCTTCTAAAATTTAATTTCCATAATTTACCACAACATTGATTAGAGATAGTTTATGTGCTTACTCGTGTGTGTGTATGTATGTATATTATAATATATATATATATACATATACACATACATCTGTGTCTGTCCCCCACCACTACTTGACAACCGGTGTTGATGTATTTATGTCACCGTAACTTAGCAGTTTGACAAAAGGGACCGATAGAATAAGTACCAGGCTTTAAAAAAATAAATCCTGGGGTCGATTTGTTTGGCTAAAAAGCCCCAGCATGGCTGCAGTCAAATGACTGAAACAAGTAAAAGAATTATATTTTGCCCCCAACCTAAAAATGCAGTTTAATCTGAAAACCTGATGTATTTTCAAAACCACTCAAATGCTGACATCATTGTATGATGACAAGATATGTTTGCTTGTTCTCTCCTCTGTGATATTGATAGAAAACAAAACAGAATATAACAGTGTCATAAAACAGAGGTACCAAATATAAAGACAATACTTTGTAAATATTTTAATGAGTCATTGATGAAATACAGTGCCAAAGATGAGCACAAAATGAAAAGGACAGAATACAAAATGATGACAATTAATGATACTGTCAATATTCATAAGCAAAATAGCCTTTACTGGCTTTGCTTGATTGACAGGGGAAAAAAAAAAAAAAATGAATAGGAACAAAGAAAAATAAAAAAAAAAATAGCAAGATTTGAAGAATTTTTCAATCACAAATAATACAGTTCTATAAATCTTGCAACAATGTTGCCATATGTCTTTATATATGTGACAACGATGGAAACTTCACCTCACTGTGCCTCTGCAGTGACCAGTTCAAACCACTGCCGGAGAGCTTCACTAAGAGTCTGTGGCAAAGAGTCAATGTCACGCAGAATGATGTAAAACGGAAAAGGGAAATGGTCCATGTAAGACTTGATCTCTGGTAACTGACCAGATGCCTTAAAAACGGGAACCCTAATATCAAGGATGGAGTCTCTGTTTATTGGATTGTCCAGTATAACAAACACAACAAAAAGATTAGCTGTTTGTGCTTGCCGCACAGCAGATTTCACATAGTCCATGCCTTCTGAAAAAAGACCTCTGCCATCAGAAACTATCAGCAGCAGTTGAGAAAAATCAGGACCCGATTGTGCGGAACGGTAATGTTGACGGCTTTCCATCATTAATGCAGAAGCTTGCTGCAAGAGCAAAGCAATATTTGTCTTTTTCTGTGTGAAAGTAAAATGCTGAAGAAGTCGAGCTCCTGAATGGCAGGAGAACTGTTCACCAAATGAGTGGATAACTTGCATGCTTTCTCCAAAGCTACAAATGGCAAGTTCACCAGTTTCTAAAAGACTCAAACCATTAGCAATAACCGCTAATGACTCAAATGCAAGCTGCTTGGAATGGTTGTCTATCATGCTGGAAGAATCATCAATTGCTAACATAATCTGGTATTGCCGTTTACTTGGTTTCGTGCGTCTCAACCAGATTTTGTCTTTACGGAACTGACTGGCAATATAAGGTATTACTTTCTTCATATTAATTCGTTTACCAGTTCGATAGTCACCCTTTAGTTTTGTAGCTTGTGATGGCTCAAGAACCAAGCGGAGTTGCTCACATAGTTCCTGTGAGAGAGCATTTGTCATTTGTTCATACATCTGCCATAATTCACTAGCTTGTCGTTCAAAATCAACTACATTGCCATAATGCTGATTGGCCGACCAAATAGACAATTGTTCTTCAATCTCTGCCCTCAGTTCTTCCATATCAACAATATCCTCTTTGTCCAAATACTTGATCACAGTGTGTATTGAAGATTCAGGAGGTCTGCTGGCACCTTCTGTTACTACCTTTGACCCAGGTATTTCTACAGAATTATCCTGTGCTTGTGACTCATCACCCTCAACAAGAGCATCATCATCATCGTCATCATCTAGAACATATTCTTCAATTACATTCGGCTGTACATTGTTCTTAACAATGTTTGATTCAATCATCTCCACATCATCATCATCCTCATCATCTTCTTCTTCATCAAAGTCTTCCTCTTCATAATATGAAGCATCTGAATCTTTAATGGACTCAATATCATCATCGTCGTCGTCATCCTCATCCTCATCATAATCAGCAACACAAGCTTTCTGCTGATCCTCAGTTGCTACATCCATTATCTGTTGATCGTAATGTGAGGTCGATTCAGTTACATGTTGATACAGATCTGCCTTTTCATCTTTTGATTTCTCCACCTCTTCCTCCATTTCGGTCTCATGATGAACCTCTTCAATAGTTCTAGCGTGTCGTTGGTGGGGTTTGTCTTGCATTCCAAGACTGCGATTGTCGTTGGTCATACCAGGCTTTCGGGTCTGGGGTTTCTGGCTATCATCTTCATTTGTTCCATGACTAATTTCAGTAGATGTTTTACTGTGATAAGCCTCGGCATCACTTGGTGCAGTATTAGCACCATCTGTTTGTTGTTTTTTGTCTTTCTCTTTATCATCCTCACCTCCCGTGTCCAATGCAAATTCACACTCAGCCTTTTGGTTCTGATCATCAGTCATGCCATAAAACTTAGACATATCCTTCACGGCTTCGCTATCATTGTCTTCTCCACTCTCGTCCTTGGTCTCCTCTTTTAACTCTACAACAGCAGGTGTGTCATCTGTGTTTTTAGTTTTCTCCGATTCTTCATCTTCTGCATCACTCAAATCTGCCTTATCGTCTTTAACACCACCTTCCTCCTCCTCCTCTTCTACACCCTCATCATCTTCAACTGATTCTGTGGGTGCAGTAGGATCCTCTTTTGACTTTCCTTCATTCCCAGAACCATCTTCTTCCTCCATCTCTTCAGCCTTTTTATCTTTTTCTGCTTCTTTTTCCTGTGTTTCAGATTCTTCATCCATAGATGTAGTCTCTTTGTCCTCGCTTGGGTCTTTATCTTTATCTTTCTCCTCATCCTCCTGCAATGATGTATCCATCTTTTCTTCCTCTTTCTCTTTATCAGTTTCAGCCTCATCCAATTTCAAATCTTCTGGTAGTTCCAGATTCTCAGCAGTCTCTTCTTGTTGAGGCTTACCATGATAGGGGTCAGCTTTGTCATTACATTCACTTTCATCCATTGCTTCAGGCTCATTCACTTTATCCTCTTTCTTATCTTCTAGATCTCCCTTTTCTTCTTCCTCCTCCTCCTCCTCCTTCTTTCCGTCATCTTTATTCTTTTTCTCTTCTGCTTTTACTTCATTCTCATTTTTGGCAACAATCTGTTTTTCCTCTTCTTGGCCAGCACCAGTACCACTTTCTTTCTCTTCTTCCATTGGAGTTTCTTCATCTTCTTCATCAGATCCCCAAAGTTGCTCATCAAGTTTATCAGCTCCTTTGCTTTCGACATCTCCCATTTGTTTGTCAATATCTTCTTCCTCTTCATTTTCATTTTCAGATTCATTTTCATCAACTTCTTCATCTGGATCATGAATTTTGCCATCAAAATCTTCAGACATTTCAATCGCGTTGTCCTCTGATGCTATGTCTGGTTGGTTTTCAGGCTCATCAGGTTTCTGCTTGTCTTTATGATGAACATCTTCCAACTGGCTTTCATCCTCTATCTGGTCAGATACATCTTTCACTCCTTCACCTTCACCCATCCCTGCATCTTCTTTATCTTCAAACTGTGTAGCACCTTCTTGTGTTTCATCTGACAGTTCAGGTAGAATAAAGAACCCTTTTGTAGCAAGTTCTACGAAATGAGTCAAGAGTTCAGAATACAACTTGGCTGTTGTTCGGTATGCAACCAGCAGGTACAACATGTAATTCTCCAGTAAACATTCAAACAGCTCAAGCAAAGGAAGACAACCAACAAAGCATTTCAACCAAATGGACTTCATTGATAACTCAGAAGCCATTTGTTGCTGACTCAACTTAGCTAAGTGTTCACAAGGAGATTGTATAACTTGCAGTAGTTCCTTGATAATTTTCAAAACTTTCTCACAATCTAAATTCTTGATGTCAGTAAACAAAGATTGCTGGAGACACTGTGTTAGATGTCCACTAAGTATCTCTGTATCATTATCACATGCTTCAGGAGAAGAGTTTTCTTTCGAGTCACCACTGCCTTTGGGAGTATCATCACTTTTAGATGGTTTTTTATGGGCTTCCAGTAACTTCTGTATGGCAAGTAAAACTTGCTTGATAAGATTATCAAAACTATCGGTTAAATCATTGAGTGACATGACAAAAGGCAATACTCTGTCTTTCTGATCAACATCAGAAAGACATTCAAAGTCAGATGTTTGACTGCTTAGTTGTTGTGTCATTGTTGTAAGGACTTCTGTTTTCATATCATCCTGTCTTTGTTTCCATATCAAAAAAGAATTGGTGTTGGTTTCAATTTCTAACCGGAGGAATGAAAGGGATTCACTGAAAGAACTGTCAGAATTATATTCTGGTTCTAAGAACATACTTTCAATTTGCTGTAAAGGTGCCAATGACTCTTTAAGTCGAAGATAACCAACTTCTAAGAAACATAAGTCATTCCAGGAGAAAATGCTTTTGGTTTTAAGCTTAGTGACAGGTTTTTTGAGAATAGTTTTCAATTTGGACAGGATGTCATTTATTTTTTCAATACATATGTTCCATGTTTGGTTATTGATGGACATAAATGCAGTCTGTGGCAGCATGTGCACAGGTAATGGTGTTACACATGATGTGTTTCCAGAAGGGTTGGCCTGGGGACAACATTTTAGCAACATTTGGAATTGACTGAGGCCTTGCCAACACTTCACTGAAACGTTCTCTAAAGTTTCTAACCATTTTGAGAATTCTGCTTGAGACGGGAAAGATGAAGATTTGAGTAGAGCTGGATTTTTTACTTCTAGGATCGTTTTGTGATATTGGCAGTAAGTTTTTGTGAAAGCAGACAATTTAGCATGTTGGTTAAGCAGGATTTGTTTTAAATGTTCACTGTATCCACGACACCGATCAACATTACTTAAACCAAAATCTTTTGCTTCTGGATTTTCTAGAATCACTTTTAGCTGGGCATGTCGTGCTAAGCAATTCCAGTAATACTGCTCTCCAGATTTCCACATACTTTTAAAAACAGGAGCATAATGGGAAGAACTGGTTCCCACCATGTCTATAGAAGTCTTGACATTCACAGGATCCACATACAGGAAATCATCACTGTGACGTTGCTCAGATCTTATTAAGCCCTTTTTGTAGGAAAGACCAATTTTGGTTAGGTTCCGATATAATTCAGATAAGCCTTGTCTCTGCTTCAAGTTAATGTGTTTAGCTTGCTTCTTCTGCTTTTCTATATCGAGCGATGGTGAAACTTGTAATCTGCTCCTTTCTTCAATGCCTTCTATTACTTCACAGGTAAACTCATCAAAAGCTAAAAGCAATTTTAAGTAAGGAGTCTTCTTTTCAAGAACATGATAATGTTTACAAGCCCGAGGCATTAGGTGAGTCAATCGTGACATCAAACTATTTTCTGGGGCAAGTGGAAGACAGATATCAAATTCTTTGTTTGCATATTTGTCTTCTGTGAGAGCTATGGGGCGCACCCACACCTCAGCAGATAAATCCTCATTATTGGTATTAGTGTTATTTAGACTTTTATTACTTGCAAGGACAGTTTTAACAGACTCATGGAGTATCTTCTTAAAAGACCGTATATGCTTGTGGACAGTTCGGTGTGTCTTATCAGTATCCTGTTTCAAAGCCCAATAATTAATATCATTCCAACGAGCTATTTTGACATATCCTTTCAGTTCTTTTTCAATTGGCACTCTCTTTTGCTCAATATCAGCCTCAACAGAAGGCAAAAACTGCTTATAGAATTCATGTATATTCCAGAGTAACTTGCACATTAGTTGTTGCTGAGGTGAAGTATCCATGTTTACTAGTTGGCAGTGGAATGCATAAACTATCTGAAGGCGAGCTTTAAACTCACCCACACTGGAGTTCTCCAAGAAAAGTTTCAATGATGCAATTATTTCTTTCTCAATATCTGAAACTGGTTTTCTCTTATCAACATCATCAGTTTCAGGTGTCACAAAAGATATCACAAGTTGGTAGAGATGGAACCACCATTGACATGCTTCAATTTCTACTTCACGAGAAGTGATATCCAAAGAGTTCTTCCAGTAGCTAAGTTCAAACTTCCGCCAGTCAACAATCAGATTTGAAATATCATGTAACTCTGTTTCAAGAGACACATGTTTAGCAGCGACGCTTTCCCAGTCTTGTGCCTTGTACAGAAGAAGTTCCAATCCAGATAGAATTTTCATAATTGGACTGGTTAGTGGAAAAGTAAGAATTCTTTTTGATATAGTTTCCAGTTGTCTCAATGTTGGATGTTCTGGCCATTCTTCCAGTAACTGGCTAAGTCTCTGCAGAAGACGGCGCAGAACTGGTTCAGCCTGAACAATCTCTGAAATATTAGCATCTTGATAGACATCATAACACCGATCAGGTGCAGGTTCTTTAACAACTCCTAATTTAGTTGTTTCATTATGATTGATTACTTCTTCTAAAGCAGCAACCACTAAAAGATGCCCACCAACAACTTGCATGTCGTAACCTTCATGTAAGCAGGTTTTCAGATAAGAAGACAGAGACATGGCAGTTTTATAGTTGAGCAGGAAAGGTTTGAGTAGATCAACCCCAACCCCAGGGTCATATTGTTCAGGGGAGCCAGGGGCTATCCAATGTGAATTTTTAGTGTATTTGGTAAAAAGTTGATGGTGTATGGTACATATTTCTTTCATCTCTTCTTTAGTTATTAACAGAGAAAGTGATTCATCTTCTTCAGTATCAGCAGCTGGGGCATCACCACCTGATTTACTACCAACATTCTTTGGTGATTCATCTAAAAGATTACTTGGAATGAAATCAATGAAGTCATTTTGGTAATTGGGAAATCTCTTTTTGAAGTCTATTTCATTAAGCCTCTCATCATTGGGGCTACTGTCGTGATGAATTGTCTTGAAACGATACAAACTATCTCTTTCTTGTTCTAGTCTCTTTTGTTCCTCTTGTTGCTTGTGCCATGAGCTAACAAACAAACGAAGAATGCTGGCTAAGCGATCTAGTACAGGTGAGCTGAGTTCCTGAGATGTGAGGACGTGATTTTTTAAATGGCAAAGGCCACTGAGCAAAAGTTGAGAGTGAATCTCTTGATTAGTTCTACTAATGGACTTAGGATCGTCTGTTTTCATTTGATTAGAAATAACAGCATGACTCAGTTGCAAAGTGAGATCCGATGTTAAAGATGTAGCCAAATCAAGGAAATTAGGATAATTTCTGCTGCAGCTTGGGAACTTTGCCATGCATACACATAAGTTTTCCAGCCAAGAAAATTCTGTTTCGTCTGGAAGATTACATAGTTTAGCCAGTTTTTTCCGGCAGCATGTTGTCTGTAAACTCTGCATTATCAATGCAAATCCATGACTCATTTGATAAAGTGAAGAATAAAATGGTGTGAGTATATCTCGATACACAGGATAATTAATCTGCATTTTTTGCACAAAGTTTTGGACAGTCTTTTGCCAACTTTCCAGCTCTTGAAGTAAACGAGAAACTTCATTACTTTCAAAATGTTCCTCAGACATTGTCTTTGCCTTACGTAAAAATGTGAGAATTAACTCATGTGATCCAGCAGCCATGTGATAGCTTGCATATTCTTGTTTAATCATAGGGAAACTGGAGATATCAGGACGATAAGCAGTCCTACTCAACAAACCATGTACTTTGTTGGTTAATTTTTCCCGATATTCCATTAGCCAAATAATCAGTGGATGAAGCTGGTTGTGGCACAGATCTAAAAATGACTGACCATTCATAAGTTCATTGAACAGATTTTCCATTTTCAGTTCTAAGTTGATCATTTCCAAGTCCTCCTGAAGATGAGACAATTTAAGCTTGTCCCTCTCCACAGGATCCAAATGGCCACAAGGACCAAGTAAATAACTCTGTAGAAGGCCAACAAGAACTAATGCAGTTCCAATGCTCATTGCAGAAGTGTTACTCTCATTAGCATCTAAAAACATGTCTTGAACGCTGTTGATTGCTTTCTCAGTAAGTTTGACAACTGTCTCATCAAAATAGCAACAATCTTTCATGTGGCTAAGGAAAGTGTTAATGTGGGTAGATTTGTTGGTCATTACATGTAAATCTGGGACATCAGACTCACAAAACTGAGGTAAAGTGAAGCCAATAGCCATGAGAGTGTGTTGCAAACTCTCTAGAATGTTCTTTCGTTCAATATTTCTGCCATTAAACTGAAGACCAGAAAGAGATGCTGTATGAACCCAAAGGTGGGATCGGATTTTGGCAAATAGCTGAGCTTCATTCTTGTGATGACCAATTGCTACCTGAGGCAGTAAAACACAATTGTCTGTAGAGAAGCGATAATTAGAACTTCCATAAGACTTTAGTTGATGTGAAGATATAAGAGAATGTAAAATTTCAACCAGACAGCTGCTTATGGCAATGCCAGGTCCAAGGATTCTTTCAGATAGTTTGAAATCATCTAAACTTAGTCCATTAATGGAGTTTTTCCACCAATGCTGGAAATATGACAACAGAATGGTAGAATAGAAACTTTTAGAGTTGCCCTGTCCAAGAGATGAGAGCAGTTTGCGGTATTCAGCAAGATTTAGTGGTGAAACAACAAGATGTTGTTTCATAAATTCTATAAATGGTGGAAGCCAGGTTACTAATTCAGGTTCATGCTGTTCCAATAAGAAATTGAGAATCCTCCTTTCAACAGCCAATACAGTATGTTCATAGAGTGGCCACAGACGTTGATCAATGTCCAATGTTTGTACGGAAGTACTATCTTGACATTCAGAATCTTGTTCTGAGCTACCAGGAGAATGAACACTGTTTATTTTCAATTCCAAATTGTCAAGAAGAGATTCAAACATTTGCTGGTTTTCATTTGATTTCATTCTACTGTTAAGTTGGGTGATTAGTTCCACAAACTGTTCAGTTATATTTGCTCTATTGAGTTTTAACAAATCTGTTTGCAGTAAAGTGATTTGTTTAATTTTGTCTTCAGCAAATATATCTATTTTTTCAGCAAGACATTGTAGTTTTTGCCACTGTAGATATTCCCACTTAGAGTAAAATGGTGTTGGATTGCCCCAAGAAGCAAGAATTTTCTTCAGCAGTTTTGAAGAAGACTTTCTATCAGAAAGCAAGTCATGGAGATGGTTAATGACTTTGTCGATTTTGTCAGACAGCTTAACAGGACTATTATGACTAATTAGTGGCATCAACAGTTTTGAAAATGTCCAGTTCCAAATAAGACTAAGATTAGCAGCACTTGGAGGGGATAGTTCTTTTTCCCAATGCAATAATGCCACATCCAAAAGACGGTTCAACCAAGGTAGTCCACAGTAAATCTGATAAAACTGTTTGTCAGAACAATCTCCTTGTTCACTAAAAGCTGCCCGAAGTTCCTGACGAAGACCAACCAATATATTATCAATGTACACAAAGACTTTCAAATGAGCAGCGTTTTCAGATGCCATGTGCTGTGTACCTTCAGAGAGAGCTTCCCATTTCTTGTATTTCTCTTGGCTTAGCTGCCATTCAACTGTTAGAACTTGTGATAGTTTGATTCTATTAATAACTCCAGTTAACTGGTCCAATAGATTGATGGTGGAAATTGATTCTGCATTACATACTGATATCATTTTGTATAAAGCTTGTTTGTTCCACTGAAAATCATAGGGCCCTCTCATCAAGATCTCTGCTCCATTATTACAAGTCTTCATACTGCTCAGACAGTTCTGTAAAATATCTTTAAGTGGATGGCCAAACAGAGCAATCAGTGTGACCTGCGTAAGCTCTGGAAGGTCATGCTGACCACAAACAGATTTCCAACCACCGTAAGTAGATAAATCAGAGCAATTGACTTCCAGTTGGACTTCAGTTAACAATGGTGAGATAAGTTCACTACAGAGTTTCCAGTTTTGGCCATGAACATGATTGGTCACAAGTTGAATGAAGTTGGCCAGAGGCCATCGAGATGAAGATACATTTGGACAACAATTTGCAGATGACAAAACTTGCCTGAGAACTTCAATGTACACACTGACCAAGTGCTGGGCATGGGTCAGTGGAGGATATGAACAATATTGTTGAATTAAAGGTAAGGATGCAGTGGGAAACTGTGCACGAGATGTTCGGATGCTTCCATCAGAGTTACAAAGTGAAAATTCTGAATTTATATTTTCCATACCAGCAGAATCTTCTAGAATAAAAATTTCAACTCCTCTGTTCCTCATGGCACGAGAAATATTTCCATATTTGGGATCCATTGTAAAAAAAAGTCTGAAATTTGAATGGGGAACAATTTCTGGAACTTCCCCATCAATGACTCCTCTTTCACTAACAGTCAGAACACCTGAGGGTTCTAACAAAGCATTCAAACGGTCAAGTACTGATGGATTGCAGAAGTTAACATTTTCAACCAATAACCAGTCGCCGGACTGCAAGGCTTGCACCAAAGTACTGTTAATCCACTCAAATGTATTACTGTTGGAAGTGTTCTCAATACGCTCTAGGGATTGATTTAATGTAGTCAACTGACTGTCCATTTCCAACAGTTCGTTGCTGTCTTCCCGAGTCAGATTAAGCAGCTGTCCTATGATGATATCCAATTCTTTTATTTGTCTCTTCATCAAACTTAGTTCGTTTGCACTAGACATTAAAGATCCTTTGTTTGGTACACAGCAGCAGTACTTATGCCACAAGTGATAGAGGTAGGCAATATTATTCTCAACATCAGTGAAATGACCAAGTGCGAGTTGTTTACGAGAAGAATGGTCTATAGCTTGTTTCACCCGAGTAGCAATTTCTTCAATGTGACAACCAATGTCAACTTGTTCAAATCCACCAAGAAGCTCGGTAGTATCCATGGCACTGTTCATAGGAAGGACTTGGAGCCGATTGCCAGTTAACTCGGCTAACATTTGGACAGTACTGGTTTTTCCACAATTTTGGCTCCCAATAAGAATGGTCAACCAATTCATTTGAACACATTTCATTAATGACTCAAGAACAGGAAGCATTTTGGGCAATAGCTTGAGATTCTTGCTATTTTCAATATTAATAGAGTAGTCTTGATGTCTTTGCAGAAAAGAATGGCCACACTGAACCCAGTCTAGACTAAGTGAGAAATGACCACTAGGTCGATAGATTGGAGCCAGACAAGAAAAAGTTTGTTGATATAATTCAGTCACTTTGTCTCTGTCTAATTTGGTTTGCATTCTGTCTGCATAAATAAGATTTAGATACTCTCCTGGATCAAAAGAGTCAGGGGATTGATTATCTATGAGCAGTTCACACCAACGAAACAAATCACGAAGGTTAAATTCCCAGGGACCACCTTTTTGGCCCCATGAATGCAAAGAAACCACTTCAGTTTGCATTTTCATGTTAAAATGAACCATATTGGAGAGAAGTTTTTCGGGAATTGATGGATACATAGTTGTAGCTATGAGCTGGAGATCTCCTCTACTGAGTGCATCAATAAATACTTTTGTGAATCGGTTCAAGAAAGAACGTGGTAGCCCTTTCCGTCCACCACCTTGATGATACGGGTTCTGGCATGCAAAGATACGTGTACTGGCTTGCTGAATATAAAATGTCTTGGCTAATTCTGGAATGAACACTTCTCCACGGTGATCTAAACATGCATTTAATCCTTCCAGAACAGATTGTGAGGCCAAATTTAATTCATCTAAGATAATCCACTGTCCACTCTTGAGAGCTTGTAACAATGGCCCATCACGCCAACTGAACATTCCTGATCCTTCTCCTTCAACAGGCAAATCAGCACCAAAAAGATCAGATACATCTGTCTGTTCAGACAAGTTGATACGGACAAGTTCTTGCCCAGCTGCCTCAGCAATGGCAGCAACTAAACTTGTTTTTCCTACACCCGGTGAGCCTTCCAACAGAATTGGTCGAGGAAGCTGCAGTGCCCGGAGTAATCTTTGAGCATTCATGCAAGTTGTTGGTGCATTGAAAGCATACTTTTCATTTTGAAACCTTTGAGAATCAGCACGAGGTATGCTAAATGGTGGAATAGTAAAATGAGTGTCAGAACAAATAGCAATTTCATTGGAATAACCTGTTGGTCTTTTGTCTAAAAGTTCAAGTGTCTCCATAGTCAACTTCTGTGTTGAGCTATTGTTTACTTGCCAAAGGAGGAATTGCAAGCATTCTTCTTTAAAATTATGTATTTCAGCTTCTCTGTTTACTCGTGCAGTTGTCCCTGTCCCCAAACTGTCAAGGAAAACTAGACATGCACCATGTACAAAAGCAATACAAGGATCAACTTTAGATATGTCCATTAATTCATCATCATCTTCATAAGACAAGGAACAGGTGTTGAGAAAGTCCACCCAACATAGAAGATCTCGAATGCTGACAACACACTTTTTGCCAAAGTCTGTACAAGTAAACCATTCAACAAAAGTCATTATAGCATTAGCAATGTCCATTTCATCATCTTCTGTATCACCTTCAGATGATCTATCAGAGAAACGAATGCTTGGCTGGAGGTTGTGTTGAATGATGCTTACCATATCCCCAGGAGATGCAACTTGGGGACACCAAATCTCAGTAAATCTATTCCGTAGTGCAGGTGAGAGTTCTTTCTTTCCAAAATCTCCACCTGGGTTCATTGTTGCAAGTACGCGGAAGTCTTCTTTGGCAGTAATCAATGGAACTTTGTTTTCCATAGCATCACCACAGCCTTTTTCTGAGAGCAGTATAGTACGTTCAGGTTCCAGCACACTGTTCAGGCGTTCTAAAACAGAATCTTCAGCAAGAGATATTTCATCAATTAGAAATGGAGAACCAGTGTGTATAGCTTGCACTAATGGGCCATCAACCCACTCAAATAGTTTATTTACATGCTGATTATCGTCATTCTCTTCAGTCTCCATGTTGGAGCTTCGTACTGGACGTAGGCCACCTAAGAAATCAGAACCTTCAGTATTGGAGTGACAGTTGATGGAATACAAATCTTTTCCTTCCATAGCAGCATACATCTGACATACTGTTGTTTTACCACATCCTGTATCACCAACAAGTAAGACTGGTTCTTTATACTGCAAGGCTTGATTCACAAGGACAGCTAACCGCTGCATGTTGCAGGTCCAAAAAATATGCATAAAGTTATCAAGTGTATCACTTGTTAATCTTTTCAACATGGCCATTGTTGTAATAGATGTCTCTGAAGATAAATTGAACAAATTATCTGGGCACACTTTACGTCGGAAAAACTTTTGAAGAATGTCCCGTACAATATCTTCTTCTTCTGGTTTCCGCATCTTGCCACCTATCAACATATAACCATGATCTGCCATATGCTGATTCCAATCGTAGTTACTCTCATCAGCTACAGGGCAATGATAACGATTTGCCCAACGGAAAAGGTCTCGTAAAGTCATGAGGCCTTGCTTTCCAGCAAAAACAGCTGAGCTGCTACGGCGTGTCTGTAGCTCCAACATGACTTTTACTAGTTTCTTAGCATATGATAGCGGTATGTCACATCTCTGACTCAGAATTGTCTCCAATTCATCACTGGGTATTTCATCAAAATGGAGTTCAACAAACCGGTTGCGAAATGCACGAGACAATGCTTTTCTTCCACCATAATGACCAGGAGGATTTTGTGTGGCAAACAGCATAAATTTAGGGTGTGCTTTTACCATTTCTTGTGTTTCTGGAATAAAAAGTTCTCGATTGTCATCTAAAAGACGGTTCAGGGCTTCAAGGACATCTGTAGGAGCCAGATTAAGTTCGTCCAAGATAATCCAGTAACCTTGCCTCATGGCTTCAACAAGCACACCTTCCTTGAAAACTAACTTTCCCACCTCATCAGCTGCATAACTGCCAATGTATTCTTGTAAGTCTGTATGTTCATGGTTATTAATCCGCACACATCGATGGCCAGTTGAGGTTGCCAACCACTGCACAAGACTAGTTTTACCAACAGATGTTTCTCCTTGTAATAAAACAGGGTGTCTGCCAATTGAAACAACTCTGGCAAGATCTTTTAGGTTTGCTCGAACAGACTGTGTTAGGATGTATTTTTCTGGAACCTGTGGCTCACATGAACCAACAGGAATCCAATAACCTTCAAATTGTAGGTGTTTACTGATGGTAGGCTCTGGTATGGGTCTTTTTAACAATGAATTAATGTCAGCTTTTTGAAGCAATAGGCGACAAACCAACTGTTCAACTAATGGGTATGAGGAACGATCTAACTGAGTAAGAAAACTCATACAAAGACTTTCATACAGGGTTCGATTTATCACTCCGCCAGGATTAAATGATGCACACATCAAGGCACGACAGAAAGTTCTTAAACTGTAATGTGGTTTATGGCCTGTGCCATCAGTAAGCTGTTTGGCAGCTAGAACACGAACTTGCATGTAGAAGTTGACCAGTCCATCTATTTGAGAAGGGGACAATGACAAACCTGATAAATAATCATTCACCAACACTTTCAAATCTTGAACATCATTCAACTCATCAACATAAAATTCCATGAAACGGTTTCTTACACTTGGAGTGAGTGCTTTTTTACCAACATCAGTGGCAGGATTCATGCAAGAAAAAAGACGGAAATTTGAATGCCTGATCACAGGTTCAAGATCTCCTCGTTCAGAAAGTACAACAGAACCAGATTTGCTTTCCAGTAAGCTACTCAGACATTCCAATGTTTCTGTAGTGGCCAGGTTGATTTCATCTAGAAGAACCCAATCTCCTTTCTTTAGTGCCTTCACCAATGTTCCTTCAATGAATGTGAATGCCAAAGTGCTTTCAGTTTTCTGCACTTGGAGACGTAGCTGTTTCAACTTCTTGTCTTGAGTTTTCCACAGTAACCACATCTCGGAATTTTCAGTCTGGTTCTTAATGGCTGATTTAATGGTATGTTCCATCAAAGTAAACATGTCTCTCCAAGACTTTTTGCAATAGCAGTTTTCAATGTGAGTTAAAAATACAACATTTTGCTTGCGAGAAAAAGTCTTACAAAATAATTCTTCAAAGGAATCTTTGAAAGGTTTTACAACTAATTTGAGGTCAACTGGTTTAAACCCACCAAGAAGATCCGTACTGTCACTCTGTTGATTCATATTGATCACCTGTAAATTGTGTCCAAGTTGATGAGCTAAATACTGAATAGTTGAAGTTTTACCAGTTCCTGTCTCTCCAACGAGCAAAACAGGATCATTGTTTAGCGCACATGCAGCTACTTTTTCCAAAAGAGCAGATGACTGCCGTGTAAAAGAGAACAGACGGTGGCGTGCAGATTCTATGGGCTTAGTCAAAGGTTTAATTTTAGGCAGGATAACTCTTCCGACTAAGAATTCATAAGTGGAAATTTGCACATTTGGTTTGTATTTCATGCAGTAGTATTCGGCTTTTGATTTGGTGATATTTAACTTGGCACCTATTGCTTCTGCAAGCTGCAACCGACGTTTCGGGCAACTGATGCTGAAACAGAAGCAATCAAGAGTTTCTTGAAAAACAAGTTGGCTTATTGCAGAGGATGTTAAATCATAGGAAGCAATTCTTTTGCACCAGTTCAAGAGATCTCTAGTTGATATTAATCGTTTGTCATGGGAAAAGAACTTGCTATTGAATTTGCTGTCATCATCTACATCCATTATTCCTACATGTTCCCCACGTGACAACAAGAAATAAATTTCAAGTAGACGGTCAATGATAGAATGTAATGCAGGATATTTCTGGGAAATTATTTCATAAAGTTCATCTTTCGATAATGGATCTAAATTGAGTTTTGTCCAATTTTTTTCTAACAGTGTAGACACTGCACTACTATAACTGCTGACAAATGAACTAGTACCAGGAAGAGTACGGTAAGTAGCAAATAACTGAAACCCAGGAGAAGCAGTTATTTTCTGTCCACGGCTGGGAATCATCAAAGCTTTGTTTTCAAGGAGGGGTAACAATAAAGAAATAACATCCATAGGAGCATGGTCAATATCTTCCAAAAGAACCCAATAACCTTCAGATACAGCTCGTGTTAGGACCCCTGGCTGCCAAACAAATTCTCCAGGTACATCAGTACACTGATAAATGCCCAACAAGGCTCGGCTGTCAGTCTGATCTCCAAGTTGAAGTTTTAGTAGATGGGAGCTTTTCCGACGACCCGTCATCTGAGCTAGACATTCAACTAGGCAAGTTTTTCCGCACCCAACAGGACCTTGTAGTAGTACTGGGTGACCAAGGTTAACTTCATGTGCTAGACGTTGCAAGTTTTTCTCTGTTGTGGGGACAGACACAAGTTCTGATTCCAAAACTCGAGGTTTCCTCAGAATTTTAGGAAGAAGTATGCCACCGACAGAAACAACATGTGAATCAAGGAGTTTGTTTTCAGCCAGATAAGTAGCAGTCTTTAGCTGTTTGTCGTTTACTTTATTGTCATTGGAATTTGTTTCTGGCCAGAGTAGAAGCTTTTTATAGCGTAACATTAATTGAACCATTTCTTCCCGTTGAAAGTAACGTTTCATGAGAGTATCTCGCTGACGTGCAGACATTTGCAAAAGAGTTGCAAGTGTCTGCACAGTAAACCACTGGACGTCTTTGTTAGCATTTGATAAAAATGGTAATAAATGTTCCGGTGAAATCACCGATTCAGATTCTCGACCAAAAATCACTACACAGCGATAAGCTGTCTGGACAAGTTCTAAAGGATGGGAGTCTGATAATGATAACTGACTGTACTCTAGTCTCATTTTTTTGGATGCTGGTTCGGTAATATCTTGCTCTGAATACAAGAAAGGTGAACTGTTTTTGAGATATAATATAAAAAATTTCTTAAGTGAAGGGCAAGTACTAACGGCTTTACTGAGAGCAATGCAGAATGTTTGGTGCAATGAGGTGGTCTGACTGCTCTCACTGTTCACTACCATGCTTTTTACTCTCTCCACCAAATCCAATAGAATTGCACTGCTACAATATGTTACATCTTCAGTACATGTTGGATGAAGGAATAATTCCGCTAGAAGTGCGAGAACCTCTTGCTTATTTGCTGTCGTCCATTCTTCTTTATGTTGAAGTTCTTGGAACTTTGAAGAGCAATACTGATTCCTCTTGCAAAGTTGAAGGACCAGATCTGCTAGTGGGTTAGCCATACTGGGAAAGTTGATGTTTCAAGCCAACAGGTGGTGCAAGCCTTGTTTGTTTCTGGAGTATTTCACCATCTAGGCCAAACACTACTGCATGAAAGCCTCTGTAAGTAGCAATATAAACAGTATTTGTGAGGGATGGTGCATAAAACTATATTATTTTTAAAAATACTAAATTTCAAGTAAAATTAAAATATAAAAACTAAATGTTTTAGTATTGAAAATTATTAAAAATTGTAAAATTTTAGAAATTTAAGTCTACAATAAATGAAGTTACTATATTCTTAATTAAGAAAACAGTGAAATAAATAACCCAGTAAAATTGCTTAGATAATTAGAGAGAAAAAAACAATATAAACATATTTAAACTTGATGTGAAAGAAACAACACTTCTGTGACAATATTTCTAATAGACTGAGTTTCAATTTTCAAAATAATCGAGAATTTAGAGTGATTTACTAAAATATCATTATTATAACGGTGTTTGGGACATAAAGGTTCTTACATAAAACTATGAAACTGTCTCCAACTGAAATCCTGCATTAACAATCATGTAATCATGGTTTCAGACAGATTGGTTTAACCCTTTAGCATTGAAATCGACGTTACCCGGCCAAAATATTTAACCTGTTTTATGTTGAAACTGGCTATATCTGGCCTCCCACCTCAACCCTACATTGTCATTCTAAAACTAAACAATCACATCATCGAAATCTCTAAACTACAAGATAATACAGGATTAATGGGACTAAGAGTGGTTGATATCAAAATGGAAAGAGAAAGATGCTCAGTAACTGAAGGATCATGGTTTTGATTCTTATACCAATATTTATTTTGCAATATATAGCTGGGTCATGTATACATTATGCATTAACGGACACGCCTGATAATAAAAACTAGCAACACCATTTCTTGCACAAAACATGTTAGCTGGCATTTATTATAATTACTCTCAATCACCATTTATTTCCCTCTCCTTGTAAAAGAGCAAAGTTTTACAAAACGTAATGTAACACAATATTAAAAAAAAAACTTCAACTCTATGTCAGGGCTTAAATTAATACTAATGAAAACTGAAACTGCAATATTCCAGAATTCTTTCACTGATTTTTAACCAGATTCATATATAGCTGGGCTAATATGTGAGTGTGTGTGTGGAGTGTTGCATAAAACATGCACATAAACACAAACTTTTATGCTAAAATAATTATAAGCTAATTTGAATGACGGTAATGAAATTTAAATGAACCAACAAAGCCACCATGTTATAGACAGGATAGAATGGGTCTGTAAAAAGTAGTAAAACTGTTATATTAAACAGATGTGTAAAACTTATTTAAGATTTAGATGAATGAACTAAAAAATATTAAATGATCTACTTTATGAAACCATGTAAAAACAGATATACAATTATATATATAGCGATCTGTATATCTTAACATGGATATACCATAAGAAATCCACAATACTGCAGCATTCATCTAGGGAAGATACCCTGTATAGACATAGTGCTGAAAGCACAGAAGTTTCAGTAGCAGATGAAAAGCATCCAGCAGTGTGTGTGTGTGTATGCGTATATCATCATTTAACATTACTTTTCCATGCTGGCATGGGTTGGATGGCTTGACAGGAGTTGGCAAGGCCAGGAGCCGCATCAGGTTCCATAGTCTGTTTTGGCTTGGTTTTTACAGCTGTATGCCCTTCCTAACGCCAACCACTTTACAGAGTGTACTGGGTACTTTTTATGCAACACCATCACAGTGCTTTTTTACGTGGCACCAGCACCAATGCTTTTTTATGTGGCACCAGCACCAATGCTTTTTACATGGCACTTTGGTTTTAGGATATACACACATATATATCCACACACACACAAAAAACCACAGGCATTTTTGAAAGAACATGTAGAAATAAAAGTAATGTCTAAGGCAATGAAGTTGTAGAACATGAAAAAACTGGTCAAAAGGAAGGAAATATAAACAATGTCAAGAATGGCAGAGCTTACATGCAACATTTGAAATTATATATCTCTGTTGGATAAGACTTCTAATGTTTGAAAAAAACTACATAACAGTGTTGAATGAAAAGTTTTTAAAGTAGCATAAACTTCATTCAACTTTATCTAGGTGATTTGGGGTGAGGGTAGGGAGCTGGAATGTGGGAAGTTTGAGAGGGAAAGGATCAGAGATATGTGAGGAGTTGAGAAA
>JAOPUL010003242.1:16303698-16317947 GCA_027564515.1 Octopus rubescens | reverse complement strand
GGGTTTGAAAAAGCACCTGAATCTCAAAACGCGTAGTCGTTTTTAAGTTTAAAAAAATAGATTTATTCAAATACCAAACCGGTATCGGCAATTTTTTTTATTATCAAAGTTAAAATAAATCATGGAGTTAAGATACAAAGTAAAATTTGTTACAATGTGAAACATTTTTTTAAAAACAGGATAAAATGTTCTAAGAAATTTCTACATCAGAGATTCGAAACCCAAAACTCCGAACTACTGGACAACGACACATTACACCTCCTTAAACATCACCTCAGACTAAACCAATGAGATCTTTTTCTGGCCCAAACTGGACACTGAGGAAAAAACAAAAATGCACTGAACCAGGAAATTGAGATAACCATCCAACCAGAATGCTATCAAACAAACAGGCTAAAACCCCTTGACAGCAACAAAATCAACAAAACCGAATCAGAAACAACTAAACCAACCAAAGCAGAGAGCACTGGACTCCTACTGGTCAGTCAGCCATACACTAGATAGACATTCGCAAACTGACGTCACCAAGAATTCAACCAATCAAAACAGTAGCTAACCAAAACACCTACGAGGGAAACAAAATTTGACCCCTCACCGTACACCGTGAGAATGTATATATAAAGATCACAAATTTTTAAAAATTTATTCAATGATGAAAAAATTTCAGATATGTTAGAAAGAACTTTTTTTCTTCTGTATCTTCACTCTGGCCTCACCGCAAGAATTTATATGAAGAGACCAAACATCTTTTTGAAGCCCCAACTCAGAGACTGGAAATGACAGATGTGTTAAAAAAAATCTTTTTTCCTCTTTCCTACTCTTTTGACTAAATTCTCAATCATGATGTTGGTCATATATATTATCTATGATCCCCCATCATGCATGTCAAACTTATTTTAACAAAACAACATATAACTGAACTATCAACCTGTTTAACTCACTGAAATTTCTTAGAACATTTTATTCTGATTTTTTTTAAAACAATGTTTCACATTATAAACTCACTAAAATTTCTGAAATTTCTTAGAACATTTTATCTTGTTTTTTTAAAAAATGTTTCACATTGTAACAAATTTTACTTTGTATCTTAACTCCATGATATATTTTACCTTTGATAAACAAAAAATTGTCGATACCAGTTTGGTATTCGAATAAATCTATGGATGGGACAGTACCACAGGAGCTGGCCAAGCCGGAGTCTGCACCAGGCTCCTGCGGTTTTGTTTTGGCAGGATTTTACAGCTGGATGCCCTTCCTAACACCAACCACATCACAGTGTGGACTACATTTGAATATGCAAAATGTATTGAGGTTTCTAAATATTTGACATGCTTTTTTTATGTTCCTTAGCTCACCTATACAAAATGTATGTGAAAAAGAGGTAATTGCCACCAAAGGAAGGAATAGTAGTGGAGAAATATAGAATTTTGAACAACAAAGTCAAAGCATGCTGAAGAGACAAAATACAGTAAATGAAGAAGATGCATGCAATAAGAGGACAGCATAAAAATAAGTGAAGATTTAAGGACACTTTAATCAATTATCAACGTAGCACACAAGATGGAACACTAAAGGGAAAAAAAAAAAACACTTTTGCCCGCCAATCCTGTCTTTTTCAGTAAATTTTTACTGGTATTTTTCTCCATGAAGTAGAGATAGCTATTCTGAAAGTCTGCCAATCAAATATTACAACCGTTTCGCATGTGTAATAGTTTTACTAATACTTTAGTAAATAAAAAATGGGCTGTCGATAGTAGTAAAGTAGCCATCATTCAATATATTCGTCTTTGTTTCTGTGAGTAATTTTTTTTATCTTGCTTCAGTCATTAGACTGCAGCCTTGCTGGGGGCACTGCCTTGAAGGGTATTAGTTGAATGAATCGACCCCCAGTACTTATTTTTTAAAGCCTGGTACTTATTATATTGATCTCTTTTGCCGAACTGCTAAGTTAAGGGGACCTAAATAAACCAACACCGGTTGTCAAGCACAAAGACCCACACACACACACATTATATACGACATGTTTCTTTTCAGTTTCTGACTACCAAATCCACTCACAAGGCTTTGGTTGGTCTGAGGTTATAGTAGAAGACACTTGCCCAAGGCACCACGCAGTGGGACTGAACCCAGAATCATGTGGTCAAGAAGCAAACTTCAATTCAAAGAGCATAAGATAAGCTCAGTTTCCAGGTTCAGAGCCTCCAGCTCCCTAACTTTAAACTAAAAGTTATAACAATTAAGCTGGACAGTTCTGTAGCAAGATTTTCCCTGTATCCAAGAAAGTTACTTAATACTAAACATTATCTTTTCAGATGTATAGGATCTCTTTAAATTTCTTACACCAAATCATGTGATAAGATTTTAAGCATAAATGAATACTGGACAGAAGAGCTAGCCAATGTTTTGACCAGAATCAAGCACAGTTTTGTAGCATTTTTGTTACCTTTGGCAGTCAATTTATATACTATATTACTGAGATAACAAAATGTGGAATGGTTAGATAAAAGAAATTACTTGTGTGTAATATTTGCAGATGACATTGTTTCATTTGACAAGCAAGATTTCAAAATTCTCTTCTTCAAAGAACAATGATGCTGGGAATGATGATAGACGTGACTAGAGGTTGGCAGTGATCCCAAAAGCTAAGCATGCTCACATAACCACCAAATCATTTATTGAGACAAATATTATGTAGATATGTGCAGGCATGGCTGTGTGGTCAAGAAGCAACTTCCCAACCACATGGTTTCAGTTTAAGTCCTACTGCTTGATACCTTTAGCAAAGGATTGTGAATAGATTTGTGTATGTGTTTGTTTTGACATCCTGTGATAGTTGGGAGTGAGCATCACTGTTATACAAGTGGTGCTATTTATCTTTTATTTGTTTCAGCCATTAGACAGTGGCCATGCAGGGGTACAGCCTTGAAGAATTTTTACTTTTAAGTACTTTTTATACCTGGTACTTATTCTATCAGTTTCTTGTCCTGAACTGCTAAGTTACAGGGACGTAAACACACCAACACCAGTTGTCAAGTGCTGGTGGACGACAAACACAGACACAAAGGCACTCACAGGTAGATATAGATATATACACACACACGGCAGGCTTCTTTCAGTTTCTGTCTACCAAATCCACCCACAAGGCTTTGGTCAGTCTGAGGCTGTACCAAAAGACACTTGCCCAAGGTGCCACAGTGGGACTGAACCCAGACCCATATGGTTGAGAAGCAAATATGCAAGCGCTTATTTGTTTAGTCTTCTATAAAAACATGTCCAGTCAAGGAGAAATATTAGCTTACTAGGAAACAGGTGAGGGTTGGTGACAGGAAGGGCAACTGGCTGTAGAAAATCTGCCAGAATGAATTCCATCTGACCCATGCAAGCATGGAAAAGCAGACGTTAAAACAATGATGATGATACATGCAAATATGTTTCAGAGTCTTAACAGAAAGAATGATGAGATAGAACTGTTTTCACTTGCAAGGCTCATTCCTGTGAGTGGCAATCACTAACCATATCAAACCGAGTAGAGCACAGTTCAGGATCTCAAAATAGATGTTTCCACCACTAAAGAATAACAAGTATTTTCTCTGAGACAAATGACAAAAGCCAGGCCTAATGCTTATTTATCAGGTTGCTGCTGGAGAAAACTGCCACATGTTGCATCACAGATTAGACTTGTTGCCTCAGAATAGTTAGATTGTAATGCAATCTGCGCGTTTGCTACCTTGCTAGATCTACTTGAAATGGAAAAATGGCTGTATCCAAATCACTTTGGATAGCATTGAGGGTGGCCTGTGCTGTGGTGGAATGACAATAGTGAAGTTTAAAAATACTTACATCATCATTTGTGTCATTTGTAGACCCAAAGTTAAAATGCAAGTGAAATACCAATTCTGAGATAGTCATTTTCCAGCTGAACATTCTGATGGAAAAGTCAAAACCTTATCAATGGGAATCTTGGGTGTTAGAAATACCAATTTCTGTCCAGGTAAAGTGGGAGGAAAAAAATGAAATATTAACTCAAAATGTGTTGCTACAAAACGTGTTCAACAACACATCTGAAGTGTTTTTCAGCTTCAAATTGCAAGCATGTCACTGTGGGTGAATTTCTTCTTTAGAGCCATGCAAGAAAAAATTGAGAGAAATACTTGCAAAAACAAATAAACAGAAAATAAGCCAAATATCATGTTTTTTCTTCCCATCATAATTATTTCTAGTTAGCACCTGGTATATTAAATAAGGTAACACTAACTCAATTTTGTCGCTGGAATGGGGGGGGGTTACATAGTTGTTTAACAAAGGAAACAAATATCTAATATTAAGAGATTCTAAAATATATCATCTCTCTCAAATAGAAACTATTGCAAACTAAAACTGAAAAGTTAAATAAAATTACAAATAACTGTAATTTCTGTTACTTAAATTTATAAAATCTGAAACTTGCTTGAAATATTTTTTTAATTTAGTATGTTGTACAATTTTTTAAACATTTAATTTAAGAAACAAATGGCAACATTTACACATTTGAGTAATCATTAAGAAATCAAGCAGACAAATTATATTGTGTAGACATCAATGTCAGATCTGTCTCTTCCAATTTCATCTTTGCTGCATTCTTTGTGCAGTATTCTTAAAAAAATATGTCTATGACAGCAACATATTTATCTTTAGACATATCCATGTTTTATAGAATAAAGCTGAACACACATCACTAACCATATTAAAAGTATGTGGAAGAGAGAAAAAAAAACTAATCACATATCAGGAAACAATATTTCCCCCCTCCCCTTTATCAACAGCACCACAGCTAAAACTGTCAGCTGCTACAAATGTAAAGCTCACCACCACCACTGAGGATTTTTTTCCCCCTGGCCAATGCAGATATTCATTACATAAATAGGCTTTCTTTCCAGTGTCAGAAAATACTTTAGCCCCAGACAAACACTAAACCTCTACAAAGATCAGGTGAGTCCCACAATGGGGTTTTGCACCTATATCCAGGATAGCATTGCTGTTACACACATACGCATCTGAGACTGCATCAAAAGGCCACTAATTGTACAAACACTTCTGGCCCACAAATGCAATGGCTCCCCTTTCCATTGCTACTTCATTTGGCTTCTGTTCAGGACCACCTCATTCAGGCATTTCTTGCTCAGTCATCTCTCATCCTGTCATTACTATTGACCACCACCACTACTCAGATCCTGTTTTTAATCACCATGCGCAGTCCTCCTTCCTTAGAGCATCAGCCATCTAAAATATCTTCCTTGCACATAATTGATTTGCAATAATCAACTTGCAGCTGTTCAAGAGGAATATTAACCATGTTAATTTCACCAATCTGGAAGTACACGTGAAAGCCAAAAAGAACAGTCCTTTTCACCAGGCCAAATTGTTAAAAAAAAAAGAAAAGCACCCAGAAGAGGATAAAAATACATTATTGATTGTTAAGTTAAGAAAAAACAAAGGTTGCATTAACACGTGAAAAAGTGTTGTAATCATCCTATTACACTCCTTTTCTTTGCAGATTAAACACCAATTGAAATTCCCTAACACAGACTTGCAGTCTGTATGGGTACAACTGACAATCTCAAACCCAGTCCACAAATAAATTTGAAAGTTGCAGGTCTACAACTTTTGTTAGTTTCAAATGATTGAAATATATAAGGCAAAGTAGATTGCACTGATTTCCAAAGAAAGCAAAGCCACAAAACCTGGATTCAGCATACTGAAAATTGGACTCTAATGCTTGAGGAAAAGAACAAAAGTAATGTATATGATTTAGTATAACACTTTTATATGCTGTGTTATATGCTAAACGATCTGCCAAACAGCTCACACGGAATGATTAAATGTTGAACAATTAAAACAACACATATTTACCCACGAAAGACTTCGCTGGCACCAAACAAAAGGATTCAAGGAATGCCCTCATTTTTATGTGCACTAAAATAACTAAATGATACACTTAACAGCTATTTAGACTTTCTAATGATGAATAAAGGAAAAGGCATACCTACACAAGTGCCCCCCTGCCCCGACTTTGTTTCCTTATAACTTCCAGAAAAATTGATTTTTTAAAATCAAATCTTCTACAAGTACACTTCAAGTGGTGTAAATTCCGATTATATCGGAATTTTGTTGCGAAAAGAATTTCTCCGTGGGTGGGGAGAGGAGAAAAATCGGTGGGGTCGTACACGGACATACTGACACATATATCTACAAAATGAAACTTATTGTGATGTGGGTCAGTGTGTATGTTTGTGTGCGTGCTCGCCATTTTTCTTTTCACATCAAATTTCGATATAATGGCAATTTACACACTTTCAAAGATACTTGTAGACAATTTCATTGAAACAAAGCCGATTCGTGTGGATTTTCTGAAACTCCACCCCACAATTTTTTTTCCCCCAATAAATTCCGATATAATTGGAATCTACTCCATCTGAAGCGTATTTGTAGAAAATTTCATTAAAAATTATTTTTCTGGAAGTTATGAGGAAACAAAGTCGGTGGGTGGCACACTTGTGCAGGTATGCCAAGGGAAAAAGATCATGTAACCAATGAAACCAAATAACATAATACAATGAAAATAAATATTCTTAAAATAAATTTAAAGGATTATTCACCAAGAATTTCAGGCGATCCTACATACGATTCCACAATATAAATAATGTCATAAAATATGCATTATTTAAAAATGTTTATCTATAAAATATGTAGGCACTCAAAAAGAAGCTGGCGTAGTCACTACATGGAATCTGGCGAAATATTTCTTTGACGTGAAACTTTAAACATCACAGTTAATGTTTTATAAAGTTTCTCCATAATGATCAGAAATTTTGATTGAGATTCTTCAGATTTTTACCCGATAATAAAAAATAAAAAAAGTCAGATTATGTTTTGAAACAGTTCATTCAACTTTATAAGTATATCGTTTTCTAAAAGTGAAACCTTTGTCAAGCTTTCGCAGAAAGCGCCGACCCAAATTTATAATAAACATATACACACGCCTTCATCATCATCCTCCTTTAACGTCCGTTTTCCATGCTGGCATGGGTTGGACCCCTTATATATTCTATATATTTTATTAATTTCAGTTAATCGGCCGCGAATATGTTGGAGCACAGTTGTCAAGGGTTTAAGTCGATCACATTAATCTCAATACTAATTTCAGCATTGAACAAAAATAAAAGATTCAGGAAAAAATATCACATTTTACTTAAATACCACAAATTATAGTTAACCCTTTATCATTTAAACCGACCATATCTGGCCCAAATATTCTATCTACTTTATGTTGAGACTGGCCATATATTCAGCCTCTCACACCTAACCTATAATGTCATTCTAAAAATAAACAATCACATCATTGAAATTCCAACACAAAAAAGATAATGCATGGGTAATTCAAAACAACGCAAATAAATAAGCATTACATTGGACAAATAATTTGAATGCTATAAATGTTTAAAGTAACAAATCGAATACTTTATTATTATTCTGTTATTAACTGGCAGTATATGACTTGTACAAGATGACAAATACCATTTAAATAATAGCATTACACATGTGAAAAAATAAATATTTTATTCCAATGCCTCAAATTAGTGTTTCTCAACCATCTTTTTTAACTATAGACCCCTCTGGTTTCAATTTTAATCGGGTGGACCCACATACCATTCAATGTTTAAAAAATCCTTATATTTTTTTTTTATTAATATGAATTGTATAAAAACAAAATTTAGAATATTTTGTGTAGTGAGGCGTGGCTGTGTGGTAAGAAGCTTGCTTCCCAACCCCATGGTTCCGGTTCAGTCCCACTGCGTGACACCTTGGGCAAGTGTCTACTATAGCCTCGGGCCGACCAAAGCCTTTAGTGGATTTGGTAGACGGAAACTGAAAGAAGTCCGTCGTATATATGTATGTGCTGGTGGTACCCTCTCTGGAGTGGTTGGCGTTAAGAAGGGCACCCACCTGTAGAAACCAAGCCAAAAAATAGACTGGAGACTGGTGCAGCTTCTCAGCTTCCAGTCAAACCGTCTAACCCATGCCTGCATGGAAAACAGACGTTAAATGATGATGAATCTTATAAGACCCCGGTTGAGAACCACAGCCTTAAATAAACCCTATCATAGCCATTTTATAAGGTTTTGCAATCACTTTCTATCCTAGATTAATATTTGGTATTAATACTCATTGTTTCTCGAACCGCTAATTTAGGAGACAAAACATAAACAAAGTCACACATCAAATTCCACTGCCTAGTATAACGTATATTTTCAGAAAGCCTAAATATATAAAGAGAGAAAGAAACATTAAAAATAAGTGTTATATTAATTTCAAAAGCATGTGTATTATTTAAGCCCTACATTAACTCGCAGACCGATGAACGAGATGTTCCAGTGTAGGACGTTGTATCCCACGTTCCTTTCCTTATTTTAAAACTGTAAGGTACGATATGAAAGCGATCTCTAGCAGGACGCTCGAACACCTCAAGTCAGTCAACAACGCTGACAAAATAGGTTTCACTATGGGACAAACTTTTCTGAGTGAAAGCTGTGCAAAGGGAAAAGTGCGGATTGTACAATCTCTTGATATATACCTACAGAATAACATCAGCTGTCTCTCTTTGAAATGAGTTAAACCACGAACGGGAACGTGATACCGAGTCACAGTTTGTGTATTTTCCCCACCTTGTTTTGTGTATATATATATATATTACCGCCAAAAATGATATGATTGACAAAAGTGAAAGTCCTAAATTCAAAAGGCTGTCTATATAATCGTACGAACAATCAGTAACATAAAATTTGTAGTAACGATTTCAGAAGCTTCTGCTTCTAATATATAATTATACTGTTCCGTGATGGTAAGATCAACAAAAAAAGAAAAAAGTACTCCATCTGGTGAGAGATAAATATTATTTAATCAACACATTAAATAATTTATTGAGAGCTACTCTGAGTTACTCACCATTTCAGACAGCACGTCTCGTGCAGTCATGTGGTCGTCAAACTGCCCACATGTGTTATCAAATGCTGTCTGAACTGGCTTTTGCGTTGATTAATTAATTATATATATATATATAGTCATCTCATATGTATCTACTCGTTTGTGGTTATATAGTTATAAACATAAATAAAGTTTATTTTGGCTTTCTCGGCTACCTTACTACTTGTACAAACATGCTAAACTGGAAAAAAAATGTTTCAAGGGACATAATCAGTGCCGGAAAAACTAAGTAGTTTGTTTTTGAGTACTAGGAAGTTGTGACGCTCATGCTTTTCTATCAGCATAATTTTAAGCTACACAAGACTTGACTAAAACCCAAGACATAACGGCACTCATCACGTTAATTAACAGGTTGATGAACAAGCCTTGAAGTAACCGCTAAAAAAAAAACTGCAAGAAATAGTCAGATTTCCCTCAAACTACATAGACCCCCCCCCCCCTACTGTCTTAAATTTGTATGGTAAGGATCTTAAAATTGTCCTGGTCTATTCGCTTAGACAGGATCACAAATGGCTGGAATGTATTTGATCAGAAATTTGCTTGGTCACGCTGACCTGGAGCAAAACAACTGTTAACAATACTGACGTTGTTCTGGGGCTTTCATATAGTGGTATGTATTGATATAATTCGAAGAAAGACAAATGCAAAATCTACACTAGCAGAATCTTAGCACGTTTAATAATTTCGTAAACGTTGTTAACGAGCTTTGATAGAAAGCATTTCAGTCGTGACCATCTCCTCCCAAACAATGAGTTTGGCTGCTGTTTATAGTAAGTCGACCGACAACATGGATGCTTTGTCGTTGGTTCCGTTTGGTTAAAAACATTGAAGAACATAACGGAAACTATAAAATCAATCACTAAATCCTAAATATGTTTATATGGAATGGAAGGAAGATTGATGTGATTGAAGTAGACAACTAGAAGATTAACGTTTTCATATTGTTCAGACTTAATATCAATCAATCACAAGACTAAATATAGTCAATGTGGGGAGCCATGCCCTCTCCAGACAGTATAAAATATAAATCTGAAGCAAAACTTAAAGTTCCGATAAATAAGATATAGATCACAATCTCACATATGCAGGAACAAGAGAAATAACGGATAAACTAAAAACAAAATCAAATAATTAGGAAACTAACAATGGCGATATTCCGACAGGAAATCAATGGGTATTTGTCGAAATCTCCTAAGTTTCAATTATAAGATAATTATTTCCGAGTTATGGTATGATACCATAATGAACAATAATTTATTACTAATAGGATCTCTCTTAACAGAATTTGTTGCTAGTTATATTTATTTCCTTTAATGAAAAACTACAAACGTAATGCGGAGAAAACGAAATAATTGCTTTCCGTAAGAAAAAAAAACAACACTAAACTTGGGTTAAACACTTAGATTAGGAATTTATCAATCATAAAAGATCAATTTGTAAATGTCCTTTAGTGTTGATTCCTAAATTTTGTCCATAAAACCTAAAAGTAAGAAATTTAAAAAGCCGGTAAGAGGTTCTTCATGCATTCGGATGACTGAAAAATGCATATGAAATCAAGTGGCATATTTAATTTCTATTTAGTAAACTGAATATATGACTTCTAACCATCTAAAGATTTTGTAGGGAAAAAACTTGGAAATTTATATTAATATATTTACTCTTTGTTAAGGCAACCAATAACTATTAAGAGAAATTTCAGCCAAAACCATGAAATAAAAAAAATAAACAATTACAACAAAATTGAGTGTGAATTAATGGACGAAAGACATTTACGTGTTCATGTTCAAAGAATAGTTTTGGAAATGGCTTGAAATGTAATATTTACCTTATTGTAATGTCGTCTGGTACGGCAGCGGCCCATTTCGAACCTGATGAAGAATAAAATGCGTGGGAAATGAAGTGGGAAAATCAAATGAAACGTTTTACGATGGTAGAAATAAATGAGAAAGTATCAAGCCACGTGTGTTGGCCGCGACGCCATACTGCGATGTTGCTTAATACGAAAATGCGGAATATTTTCAAATATAATTCATTCTATTTTAAGAAAATTTTTTAATTAGCTAAAAAAATATATGAAAACGTTTTAAATGATTTTATGCTCATAAAAAACAAGTATTTTAATGAAGTGAATATATGTAGTTATCTTGCTTAACATAAAATCCTTTGTTTCTACTTTTACACACAACCCTAACAGGGAGTGTTCATAGTTTATTAGTTTTCATGGGGATTCTATTTATCATTATCAGTGAATATATTCCGAGTTAAAAAAAATTAAATCTCCGGCAGTATATACGGTGAAAGTATTTAGGGCGGAGAACATGAGAAATCCTCACCGAGAATAATTACTCACACGCGCCATCCACATGAAAAACAATAGTTAAGTTAGTTAGTGTTAACACATTTAAGGGAAGATATTAAATATGCCATCACTAATACTTTGAAACTTTTATCAACTTTGACTGGCTTTCTAGGTGGAACAGTTGAATTGTTTTATTTACTTTATAAAGTATCTTTGCATAGATATGTCGTTATACCGTAAACTTAAAATATTTTAAAATAAAAGTCAATGTAATAAAACAAAAGTGTTATTAAAAAGGCAAAATATTTATTTCTAACATAGCCCCTAAATCTTCATATTTATGGGAAGGGAATTGTCGATTCTATTGACTTCAATATTTGATGGGTACTTTATTTTATTGACACTCTGTTGGGATTTGGAAATCAGAATGTAAAAACCCGTAACTAAATACCGCAATGCATTCTGTTAAGAGCTCTACGGTTTCTGCCAACCTATCATCCTCTCAAAGGAGAACTATTAACAATAAAGAGAAATACTTTTGTTGTTTTTATGTGTGTGCTCGTTTGTTCTAATGTATGGAAACAAGGTGGAATCATTAGCAACTAACAAAAATGTAATTTCTCAAGTTTTTAGTGCGTCTCATATGTCAGAAATGGTTATTTTTGTTTAACAAAAATGTATCCATTTTATATACTGCATATAGCATATATTAATCTATGGTATTTCTTCAACAATTTATATGAAGAAACACTGAATTTAATTCTGTGCTAGATGTGTATATTGATTCAATAATTTTTTTCTTTAATGAAGTAAGAGATAATAACCATGACATTCGCCAGTCCTTCGTTGTTGGCAATATCCTATATGTCGGTGCTCAATTTGAACATTCAAAAGTTGACATCTGCAAAAATAAAAAAAGGCATGAAAAGAAAATGTCACCGAGTTTAACGTTTTGGGAAAGAAGTGTAGAGAATTACAAATTCAGTTCATGATAAATAAAACTATTATAATAACATTAAATGATGGGTTTATTCATATTCAATGCTGGTTGATAAATCACTAGCCATACAAAGCTATCGTCCCGCTGTAAATAGTACACATGGTGTGAGATTAAGAAATTAATACACCGAAAAAATTAAATGTAACAAATAAACACAAAGATGTGATTACCACTAAAGGATAAATACAGCGTTCTACGACTTTGTTGGTGATTTAGCAGCAACAACTATTACAGCCTCCATAGCTATGACAATGAAGTTTGCACATCTTTGACATTTTGCAAGCACAAGATTTTCTACAGACTCACTTGTACAAAAGTAACATCCTGCATATTTACTTGCGAGTAGTGCACAGTTCATGCATACCTACTTGCATCATGCACATACATGGTTTGGTCATCATAAATTTGTGTGTGTGTTTTTATATATATATATATATATCACTGTATCAACCAGACTATCAGATGTTGCTGTACACCACTGATGACAATGTACTTCCTTGCAATGTTGGGGCTTTCGAGTAATGCCCTCCCCACCCCCAACACCTGCTAGCTAAGCAGGTAGGCCAATATTCCCCTTGTACAGAATGCTAGTCCATTACAGAGTTTCCCATTGACAGCTAAGTGGACTAGAGTAACGCAAAATGAAGTGTTTTGTGCAAGAACACAATGCACCACCAGTCTGGGAATTGAAATCGCGATCTTGCAATTGTGAGTGTTACACCCTAATCACCAGGCCACGCCTTTACATGTATATATATATGTGTGTGTGTAACTGGATAATTGGGATGAGAAGTTGAAAGTAACAATGAAGTTTTAAATATATATATGTATCTGTATAATATGGAGAAGAATGTATACATACTGGTAATAAATGTTAGAACCACTGTTATAAATTGCTGGTTATGAAAATACCTGGTACATGAACAGTAAGAAAAAGGTTGTCTGCTGAGTCCATGGTAGTTCTTGAGTAAGCTTGGCTGCAGCTCTCCTAGTTGAAATTATAATTGTTTAGCTGATCACTGTTTTGCAATATCTGGGTTGCCAGTAAAAGCCCTATCTGAATTAATGATTTAAAAACTGGTCCACTATTTTCAATAGTGAATCTGCTATCCAATTGCTATGGTTGATTCTTGATAGTTGCAATGTCCATCACAGTTACATTTGTTATTACTATCACTACCATAGCGAGTTCCAAATACACTATAACTAAAGGTAACTTCACTGGGCTACAGCATCTCTGGATTGTATGTACTAGCTCTGTCATTCTGGGCCAGGCTACATGATTGGACAATCATTGGTAACAATGAAAGTAAATCAACTCACTTCTCAGCAACTCAGGATACTTGATAAAATAGCATCATTCTAAGACATGGCACATCAGCTAATAGAACAGATACACTTGCTGATTGATCTGAAAGGCAATGGCATAGGCATCTAAGGGGATGAACAGGCCATTGCATCATAAGTTGATTCATTCAAAACATGATGATTTAGGTAAATCTATTAACAACAACTTGTCTGGGATGTTATACAGTTGTTAATACTCATCGTGAGATATTCACTACGGAAGGAGTAGGTCAAGTATGTAGTGTAGGAGAACTGGAGAAGAGGATACACACACGTGTACATATATATGCAGGCATGGCTGTATGGTTAAGAAGTTCACTTCCAAACAACATGGTTTTGGGTTCAGTCCCACTATGTGACATTTTGGATAAGTATCTTCTGTTATAGCCCAAAGTTGACCAAAGCCTTGTGAGTGGATTTGGTACATAGAAACTTTAAAGAAATCCATATATATATATATATATATATATATCATAGTATGAGGGGTTGAGCTTCTAGGTATTTCTATCATCAAAGTTTTAACATTGGAATGCAAAAGAAATGGCAACAAATATAGTATAAAATTGCATATTATATAAGTAC
>JAOPUL010003242.1:16286374-16297384 GCA_027564515.1 Octopus rubescens | reverse complement strand
TAGATATGAGAGGGTGTGGAGAATGATAATAGATTTGAGAGGGTGTTGAGAATGTTAATAGATATGAGAGGGTGTGGAGAAAGTAGATATGAGAAGGTGTTGAGAATGATAATAGATATGAGAGGGTGTGGAGAATGATAATAGATATGAGAGGGTGTTGAGAATGATAGTAGATATGAGAGGGTGTTGAGAATGATAGTAGATATGAGAGGGTGTTGAGAATGATAATAGATATGAGAGGGTGTGGAGAATGATAGTAGATATGAGAGGGTGTGGAGAATGATAATAGATATGAGAGGGTGTTGAGAATGATAATAGATATGAGAGGGTGTTGAGAATGATAGTAGATATGAGAGGGTGTGGAGAATGATAATAGATATGAGAGGGTGTGGAGAATGATAAAAGATATGAGAGGGTGTTGAGAATGATAATAGATATGAGAGGGTGTTGAGAATGATAGTAGATATGAGAGGGTGTTGAAGATGATGTATGGCAATCAGATGTAGCTCGGTGTGGGGTGGAGAGAAAGGGAGAGATAACTCGTGGCACGAAAATAAGTGGGTAAGGATGATAATGGAGAACAAGGGATGGACGTTAAAAAAAAGTGGTTTCAGAGAGATTTGTGACAGGTAGCACAAAAGGGGATGAAATATGTGCAATCCTGCTTTCATATGATTACAGCAGCTCTGGTGTGAAGAGGGATGGAGCGAAGGGTGTTAGAAAGATGAGAGGTGGGGAAGCCTTGATAGCGACAGATTGAGTAGGATCAATGACTGTATACACATAAACTTAATGCATATATATATATATATATATATTCCTCGTTAGCCAGGGAACCAGTGACGAGTGAACATTCTGTAAAAAATAATAATTATAAGTGTCCAAGCTTATGAGCGATCACCATGTATAAAGAATATATTTTAATAATGGGGCATATAAACCCTCAATGGAACTTTTTTCCATATGCCCCATTATTAGAATATTTTCTTTATACGTGGTGATCGCTTGTAAGCTTAAAAGATTATAATTATTATTATTTATAGAATATATATATATATGTATATATATCATCATCATCATAATTATTTAACAAATTTTCTATGGCTGGATGTTCTTCCTGTCGTCAACCTTCACCTGTTTTCAAGCAAAGTAATATTTCCCCATGGCCAGACATATTTATCATGGAAGAATGGAAAAGAACAACACTGCTTGTATGATGGTGATGTTTGTTTACAATCTTCACATGATATCAAAACAAGGGTACTCAGAAACACACACACGCACACACACACATACAATGGGCTTCTTTCAGTTTCCATTTACTAAATCCACTCATAAGGCTTTGGTTGACCCAGCGCTACAGTAAACACTTGCCCAAAGTGCATAGTGGAAGTGAACCCGAGATCTCATGGTTGGGAAACAAGCTTCTCAGCCACATAGCCAGTGTTAAAATTATTCTCAAAATCCTTTGTGACTTTCAGCATTAGTGACATTGCCAAGTGTATATATATATATATATATATATATATGCATGTGTTTATATTTAAAACAACTTAGCAATTAGATAAAATTGTACCAAACTGAAACAGTACTGGCATCATGATAATCTACTAGAACCTTTGAAAGTAGTGCCCCAGCATGGCCACTGTCCAATAATTGGTGGCCAGCCAGCTGAAAGGTTAGTTGTTTGTACTGTTACTGTTAATTCTTAAATAGTCCACCTGTCTATGATTTGATACCACAGGTTAGACATCTTGTTGCTCTCAGGAGTAATGTCTAATTAGCAAGGGATTTGTTTTATCAAGCATTAATATCCTATGAATCTACTTAGCCTCAGACAACAGCATCCCAAATGTCACTGTCTACCTTGGCATATGATTTGGAAGTCTGGCTTTAATTATAGGTTTTGTGATCTATGTCACAATCTCTTGATTGTGAGTTCATCAAGCAGTCATTGACCCCACTCTTTGATATGACTGATTTTCAGGTCTGTCCATGAACGTTTTTAGGCCCTCTCAGACTGGTGAGATTGACGGGTCTAAACACGAGAGAAAATGAGTTCATGAACTCCGCTTATGATACCCAAGGTTCTGGTGGTGGTTTACTCTGGGGCGAACGACTAAGATCTGTGAGGGATAGTTTTAAAATCTTTAAAATACTTTTTTCTTTTAGCGATTTAAGACAATGTAAATGGGTTACATTTATACGCCTAATTAAATGCTTGTTTTCCATTATAAAATCAATGCTATTTAAATTTGTAAGTTATATTATTTGCTTTGCGATGTAAATCTGCTATGAAAATCATTATCAGGTGTATTTAGTTCCCTCGTAAATGTAAGTTTAGTGCCAAACACTTCAAGGGTTATTTCGAATACCGGCTATTTCTCACTAACCACAGCCGCGAGAATTGACATGAGTAATCAATAAAATGTAAATAAAATACCCAGTTCAACTATCTCACGTGTCTATTTACATAGTACACAATTTTTCATATGCTAAATAGATGGATGGCCAAGGAATATAAAAACGCCATTGAGAGTCACGTGAAATTCTAGGAGAGCCAAATTGTGATTATTTTTTTTAAATGTTGTACTCCATTCTCAACGGCGCCTAAATACTAGTTTGAGGTGCAGTAAATATTTTGTCGTGGGTTTTTTTCTTTTAATTTTCTGTCATCATCACTTTAGTTCCATCAACGAACACCTTGAAATTAATTGTTGCCGGTCGCCTCCCCAACGTTGTGCCTGTAGCCCGGTAAGTCGGCTTGATGGAGTTATATCCCTTGGTGAGCATGCGTGTTGATGGAATTCTGTACTTTCCTTATCGTAATGTCGGACATGATAGTTTCAGTGTGAAGTCTGATGGCAATGGATTGGTCTTAACTCAGCTTATAAACATGGCTAAAACAGCTCAGGTGACTCATTTTATTATTATGCATACAAAAAAATTATCTTTTAACTATACCAACGATGCATTCTTTAAGTGATTTTATTTTTATTTGCGTAACGCTTTTTGTTGTTTATACTTAACACGAGGAACGAGAAAAAAAAAAAACGTGTATCAAAATGTTTGATAGTTTTTCAAGGCCTCTTTTGTAGCTGCTCGAATTTGAAAATGTTTTTATTCATGCTCCATCACTGTTTCATTATTGTGTTGTCTCAATTTTTCAGTCTACTCTGATGATCACTTTATTATTGTATGTTACTTGGATGTCTTGGATTATCATAGTTGAAAAGCTAAATGTACCGATTCCATTAGATAATTCTAAATGAACTAAGTTAACAATTCTAGTAACCCTCTCCCAAACTTCGTGTATCCCCTCCCCCCTACTTATTTTCTCTTTGTCAGTATGCTGACATAGTTGAAATATTACTTTATGTATCCAAGTAACCTTGATTCCTTCACAAAATTGTATAGTTTAAACTTGTTTTCCTTCATGTTTCCATATCTAAACTGCCATGTAAGACTTGTCTAACACAACCTATTTGGTTTTGTTAGTGTAAAGCACAGCACTTACATAACTTTATGATCGGAATAAATATATTACTGTAAACGAGTAATTTATATTTTTGTCTAAATAAATATAAACGATTATTTATCCTATTTTGCTTTATATTTGAACGTAGTTGTTTATTCAACAACCTCAGATATACATAGACCCCTGTTAATCACTTCAGATTTTTTACATATGCCAATAATGACAGGCTGGCTTCTCTTAAACTGTTTTATCTATACATGTTAAAAGAAATTCCACGTTTAATAGTTTCTTTTAATAGCCACATACTAACACAACACATGCATTTCATGTAGATGAATATATCGTGTTAATGAAAATTATTTCTTAGGAAAGTAGCTTGAGAAAATAATTGGTGTGTGTGTGTTGAAAAGACACGTGGGTGATAAGAGTTTGGTGTGTGGAGTTGGGTTGTCAGTGAGTAATTTCACTTGTTACTCCACAATTGCTCGATTTTTAAGCTCGTTTTGCAATAACCAAGTAGAATGCTAGATAAATTGTAACAATAAACCCAACCACTTATCTGTATGTTGTATAATATACATTAGCTTTGTTTTATCTGTTGTTTAAGGTTAAGGAATTAGCGCCATGTTGGAACTATGTCTCTAACTGTTCCACACACACACACAAGTTGATATAGAAGTTGATCCCTTTCTATTTATTTCTATTTACATACTTCATAAATATGTTTGTAGGTTGAAACAATCCAAGATTATTGAAGTATGTTTCTAAAACTGATTCCTGTTTACCATCTTAACTGAACATAGAATTTCATGTTCGCAAAAATAGTATTCACTGTGAATCATGTTTATTTTGGATTTGATTTAACCATTATCTTCATTTAATAACTGTCGACATTGCAGCATCTTTTTTTTAATAGTTCAATTAGAGGTATTAGTATCTGTAATTATAACATTTATCTTTTTCCGTCACGTTTTGTTTTTTTAAAAAATCATTTGTTGGCCTTACACTAGTGACAAATCTCATCTGAAAAAGATAAAGGCAAAAAATAAACTAAAAATAATAAATAAAGTGCTATATTTTCAAGCGTGTTCGGTTGATGTATTAAGTTCTCTTCCGGCATATCCTTACAATCTTCTGTGGTCAATGTAATCTTAAGATTCATGGCTTTTGTTCTAGGTTCGACTTCAGTCCTATGTTAATAGCTGTTTCGACCTGTTGGACGTTGTCATTGTTCTGGTTTGCGGATTTATCGACATGACCTGTGGTGATTAAATTAGTTATTTGTCGAAGCGACGAGTAAGCCTCTCTGCAGTCATTTGACCTGCGAGAAATAGCAGCCAATCCCACTCCCTACCGTCTTTGATAGAAGTTAAGACAGCATGGTCATGGTTGAAATGACCTTTTAATAACTGTCCACTTGACCTGGGGCTAAATAAGAACATTAACTGTTGGAGTGTAAATGTTTATATTTTTACTTCAGACTAGCAAACTGTTACACATCCTATTGTTAAAAGCATTTTAAAAAGTTTTACATTTTATTTCCTGCATATTAACCCGATTTAAAGCCTGCTTTTTAAACAAGCCAGTTGAATTTCTGTTTGATATTTGGCGTTTTAAATTAATTTTTTAAAAAACAAAATTCTATCGAATTTTGTTTGACCTGCTCTTTTTCTTGGGCAGTAAACATAGTTTATTTGTTCAGTGTTGTATTAACACCTTGGTAATTACCTGCTGCTTAAAACTTTTAAATAAAATCTAACTTGCGACTATCGTATTTATTTTGAACTGATGTGATTTGTTACGTTCATGCCTTTCCAGTAGATATTGTAGTATGGATTGTTCCAATGCTTGCATGTATGGGATGATTTATTTGTTAGAGCTATTGTTTTTATTATTTCATACCATTAATCATTGAATCTTTAAGTAGGAAATGAAACTTCCAGTTCAATCGAGGCCTACAAACGCATTGGCAGTAATATGATCTGAACTTAGGACAATGTGACCAGTAATCTTTTACTTGTTTCAGTTATTGGACCGCGGCCGTGCTGGGACACCGGTTTTTAAATGATTTTTGTCGAACGAATCGACCCCAGTACTTATTTTTTTAAAAGCCTGGTACTTTTTCTAGCGGTCTCTTACCCAACCGATAGCAGTGGTGAGGGACGAGCGCAAAGGCACGCGCGCGCACACATACACGACGGGCCCCTTTCAGGTTCCTTCTCTCAAATCCACTCGCAAGTCTTTTGATAGAAGACTTGCCCAAGGTGCCACGCAGTAGGACTGAATCTTGAACCATGTGCCTGATCCTTTTGATATTTGAAATATTAACTTGCTACCAAGTTTATATCTCAAGAATTCAAAAAAAGAAAAAAGAAATTACAAATACCGAGTGATGAATGAATATCTATAAGTTTTGCATTTGTGATTCCTGAAACAGCTAGTTAATAACATTATTTACATTATATACATTGGACGGATATGTGTCCTCATTTGTGTTGTTGTTAACACAACGTTTCGGCTGGTGTCTTGGTGGTGTTATTATTAATAATAATACCCACGGGTTGTTTATACCCGTGGGCAATTATGTAGTGAATTTTAAGGCTTATAAACAGATATTTTTCTATCTTTCCTCAAAACCGGTTCCCATATACTACTCATATCTGCCCACGGGCATATGGCGTAGTGGTTAAGAACTAGGGCTACTAATCCCAAGATTCCGAGTTCAATTCCTGAAATAACACCACCAAGACACCTGATGAAGGCTGGAGAGTACATCAGCCGAAACGTTGTGTTAACAACAATATAAGATGAGGACACATATCCGTCCAATGTATATAATGTAAATAATCATACTTTACCTTTGTACTGAGCTCTGTATTTACTCAATATTCATAGTAAAAGCAATCATTTTAATTTGTAGCAATAAATAAAACAGTAACGGTTATTCTAATAAACCCACCTCTATAATCGTTGTTAGAAATGTAATAATAAAAGACTTGGCAAGTATTTGGAAGGTAGCATACTTGGCATGTTAAGAAGATTGAGTGACTATAGTTCCTTTGATGGATCATTGTATTGGTGGAAGCGATAATTGTTGTTATAGTATTTGGCGGTAATGATGTGGGTAGTGGCTATGGCACAGGTGTCACTAAATAAATTGTGGTAGACGAACAGGATGAATGCAGGTAGTAGTAATATAGTTTCTCTTATGTATTTTCGTCATTGTGGGACGGCAGGCAGCTGCAGCTACCGCGATAGTAGCAGCGGGTGGTGGTGGTGATGATCGTTGTATTAGTTGCATAAATGAAGGTAATTGTGGTGGTGGTGTTGGAGTTGCTGGTGGTGGTGGTGAACGCGGTGGTGGTGGTGGTAGGGGCATTGTGAAAGATGATGGTGGTGGCAATGGTAACAGTATTGCAACCATAACTGCTCCCTAATTTGATCTGTCATCAAGCTTGTTTTCTACAATCGATGCTTATTAAAGTGATTAAGCTAAGACGATGGCTGTGATGGCAATAATAATTGTGAAATGCTGGCTGGTATTAGTGATTTTGGTGGTAGTAGTGTTGGTGTTGGTGTTGGTGTTGGTGTTGGTGTTGGTGGTGGTGGTGGTGATGATGATGATATATGTCTATTACTTTTGACCGAATAAATTAATATACAAGCCCCTCAGCCGTTCTGTCACTTGTTGTCAGCTCAGGCATCACGATTTAACAACTAACTACTTTTGAAAGACACATTTGCTAATGTAGTTATATATACATCTCAGAAAAATAAAACTGGATTGCCACAGGTGGAATGTCTTTGAGCTAAAGTTGCTAAATCGGGACCGACCTGAGAATCGACAACAGCAAAAGCAACGACAGCAACAATAACAGTTAGCTACTTTGGTGCTTTATGAATCTATATTGTATCCTTGGAAATAATTCTACCGTTCATTATTCTGGTGAAAGACCAATTCTCCATTTCCTTATATCTGCCTGGTTGGCTCTTGCATCAAGTCTTTTACAAAAGTAAATGCTTTTAAATTTGACCTTTACTACTTCTTGTCCAATAATATCACTGATTTCCTTGAACCAGCCTGCCTATTTTTAAAGTAAGTGCCGAGTAATTTGAATCAGTGCCAATGTATAACTGGTATATATACTAATTTATCGACAGTACAAGGCGGCGATCTTGCAGAATCGTTAGCACACCGGGGAAAATGCTTAGCGGCATTTCGTCCGTCTTTAGGATCTGAGTTCAAATTCCGCCGAGGTAGACTTTACCTTTCATTCTTTATGGGTCGATAAAATAAGTACCAGTTAAACACTGGGGTCGATGTAATCGATCTACCCGCTCCCCCGAAATTGCTGGCCTTGTGCCAACATTTGAAACCATTATCTGTAGTGTATGGGAGAAACTTACTTCAGGGTTATCAAACATATTTGGGCCTCTGGCCGGTTCCGGCTCGCTGCTATATATAGTTTAACCTACAACTCAATTTTGAAAACAACATGTTATATTATTCTTAATTCTAAAATATTCTGTAAAATATATATCGCTAACATGCGTTCACAATTGTTATAGTGTATAGTAATTCCTTTATCTTTTTAATCTGGCACACACTATAGATAAAGTTGTTAGGTATAAATGTCCCTATGCAGTCCATGAGACCTAGTTTATTCTTCAATCCGACTCGCAAATCCAAATGAATTTAGCATCCCCTGTTTAGTTTATTGGACTAATTGGTGTATATTTATATTGACTGATGGGAATAAAATAATAGTTGACCATACAATGAGTTGTACTCAGATTGTGTGAAACGCAGAACTGTAGAGGATAAAAAGCGTGGCGTTAACTTTTTTGCTTTCGGGGGAAGGTGTGAAAAAGTATCCTCTGGCGTATCATGCTTGTTAATTAAGGTAGGGTGTCATAAGGTGGGGCGCCAATGTAAGACGTTCTATTATTTATGTCAATACCCACCCAAAAAATAGTTCACAAGGCTACAAAATTTGAATTTAAGGGATTCGTCGATTAAATCTACCCTAGTAACTTGACAGGCACTTTTTATTGTTATTGATCTCGGAATGAGATGAAAAGGCAAAGTTAACCTCGGCGTGATTTGAACCCAGAACGCGAAAAAGCTGGATTAAATACCGCAAGGCATTTTGTCCGATTTTTGACTCTGCTGTTCACTGCCTTCCCATTATATAATGCTAGAGATTTCTCACATTACCCACAAGACTAAACATAGGTAGAGGAGTGATATATTCGAGAAAGATTGTTCACATTACATCCATGACACTTACTCAGCTGGAGCAATGATACACATGGAGGATTCTGGTGATTTTTCATCTCAGAACACAGGAGGATTAAATGAAATACCATGCCATATATTCTCGCAATTCTTTCATGCTTCATCTAACGAGAGAACATTCACGTGGTGGCTTGACTTGCTAGAATTAGCAACTAAATCTGCCTCAAATCATACCCTACTGTTTTAAAGAAAAGAAAGTTCTTGGAGTCAGGTCTACAGTGGAGCCTCTTCGTGGTTACTCGACTTGCTAGAAATATCAGCTACATTTTTCTTTATGTCTTGAACGAGGATGGAGACATTGGATAAATGTAGTCCTATGTATACCATGCTCGAAGGAAGGATGGGATGGGATGGTGAAGGCTGGAATACCTTCGATCAGGGGTTTGCACAATCAAAGCCGATCTGGGGTTAGATAACAACAGCAGCAGCACAGCACCACCACCACTCCTCGTCCTCTTCCTCCTCCTCCTCCCCTCCTCCTCCTCTCCTCCTCCTCCTCATTATCTTCCTCCTTATCATCATTGTCATCGTCATCGCCCTTATCACATCCTCCTCCTTCTCGTCGCCGTCGTCCTCGTTCTCGTCGTCCTCCTCCTCATCGCCGTCGTCATCGTCGTCATCATGATCATGATCATCCTCACCACCACCACCACCACCACCACCACCACCACCACCACCACCACCAACAACAACAACAACAACAACACCACCACCACCACCACCACCACCACCACCAACAACAACAACAACAACAACACCACCACCACCACCACCACCACTATCCTCATCATCACTACCACCATCATCATCCCCACCACCACTATCAACAACATTGAGCACACCACAGCCACCACCATCAGCATTACTCTGACCATTTCCATCATCAATAGCATTACTATCACGAACACCACGCACCACAACAATACCACTACAAACATCACCTCCACCACTATCGACAACCCCATTATGACCATCACCCCTAACAGGACTATCACCATCACCACCACCAACAACAACACCACCAACAACAACACCACCAACAACAACAACAACAACACCGCCACCAACAACAACAACGTCATCAGCAACACGACACTGCAACTACCAGCGCCACCATCGACATCATGCAACCACCACTCGCCCCCAACAACAACAAGAAGACGAATTGAAATAAGAATAAGAATAAGAGCAACACAAACATCATACCACCTCAATCACATTGCTCCACCAGCACAACCCATCACCACCATCGCCACCGCTACCACCACCTCCACCACCACCACCACCACCACCACCACCACCACCACCACCACCACTATTACCGACCGCAACCAATTCCTTCACCTCCTCCTCCTACAAAAACAACAATAATAACAAACGTGTATAAGAAACGCTTCCCTTCCTTTCTCCTCGAAAAATATCAGTTTACACTAACGACTAAATGACAACAAAAGTGACGACAACATAAACAACAACAACAACAACAACAACAACAAAATAATAAAACTAAAGCAAGTATAGAGATAACAACAATAGCAACAGCAACAACATCAAAAACAAATCAAGACATTCACAACAATAGCAACAACAAAACAGTGGAAACATCATTCGCGAGAATAATCAGTTTGCGACAGCATTCACAAGTTTGAAGAATGCCAATTATTGGTGAGAGTGAAAGAGAGAGAATGAGAGAGGGGAGTGGGAGAGACAGAGAGAAAGAGAGAGAGATATGGAGAACGGAGGTGGTGGTGGTGGTGGTGGTGGTGGTGGTGAAAGGAAGACCCTTTTATTTTCCTTGTTATTTTACTCTTTTCGCTGCTTTTTCGCGGCTTTTTCGCAGGAAGTCGAAAATTATATAAATGCTGTCAAGCGATTGGGGTGTCGTCGCTGCTAAAGTTACAATTATAAGGAGCTTTCCGACACTAACGGACGGAAATTCGCAGTGAAAAAAAGAAATATAGGAAAGAAAAGACAAAGAAATGACAGAATGTGTGTATATCAATTAGGAAAGACGGACAAATCTCCATTACCTCACCTGCAACCTTCGTACATTTTGTTCATTCGATCGTTGGTTGGATCGCTCTTTCGATGGTTTGGCAAGTGGTTTGGTTGGTTGAATGGCCGACACGTTGATTGGATTGCAGGTTTGTTGGTCGAAATAATAATAATAATAATAATAATAATAATAATAATAATAATAATCCTTTCTATACTAGGCACGAAGGCCTGAAAT
>JAOPUL010003242.1:16258920-16271918 GCA_027564515.1 Octopus rubescens | reverse complement strand
TTAGCTGCTTTGAAAGATATGACTTTGATCTACCGACCTGTGGCCCTGCAACCTCGGGCACTCAACAACAAGGGCAACTGGTGTTATATCAATGCTGTATCCTTTCTGTTACAGGCATTTATTCCTCTTAGTATGTTGCATCATTGATAAAAAGAATAACATGAACCTTTTCATGACTGTTTGTTTGCATTTCCATTCTGGTATAGATTGGATGGGACTTTTTGAAGCTGTTTGTTTCATGGCCACATGCCCTTCCTAATGTTAATATTTTTAGTTACCTCTTACAACATGGTTTATGGTTTATAAATACATTTGTTTCAATTAATCTTGAAAACAAAAATTTAGAAGGCCCTTTTAATAAAGTACTTTTTTTGCTACTAAGCTGGTTTTTGTAAATAATAAAATAAATAAAATTACAATGGAATCTGCTATGGTATCGTAAGGGTTAAGTAGGATTACCTCTCTTGGTAATGCTTTATATAAAGCAGTGGTTCTCAACTGGGGTCCATATAAGATTTTGTTAAAATTTATCTGCAATAAATTGCTATACCTCTACAATACACAAAATATTATAACAATTTTATACTATTCCTAATAATATTTAATTAGGATTTTAAAAAAATATACATGGAATGGCTACAGCCCAGTAGAGTAATATAGGAATCAAAGGGGTCCATAGGCTAAAAATGGTTGAGAACCACTGATATAAACATTTTTTTTAGGGAGGGTCATAGGTAAGCAATTTCCAAGTTGTAGATGTGAAACCTAAGCTTTGGAAACAGCTTTATTTTTACATTAGTTGAAATATATTCTATTAGCTTTGTTTTTATTTTAGGTTTCAGTTGTTTTCACGTTCCATGTGACACCTTCTGCTCATTTACTGCTATTTGAATAGTAGCTTATTTTCAGAAATAGACACATATATGAATGTGAATATTAACTTATGGTGTTGACATTTTTATCAATGTAACAGTTTGTTATTGATTTCTATAATTCTACTTTACCTTAACCATCCTATCAGACCTTACAGGCTCTCTTATCTTGTCCACCTTTCTACCATCTAATAAAAAAATTACCACTTGTATCAATTAAACAGCGTGGGCCCAGCTCAACGCCAGTTTTAGATGCCATGTAAGTATTTCATTTTTCTTCTAGTTGTATAAGATTTAAAATGATTTCAAATTTATTATTTTTTAAATTTATTTTTAAAATATGAAATATTTTCTTTTGTAAATATTCTTGAAAATCTTATTTATTTTTCAGGTTCCAGTTTATGAATGAGTTCAATGCTATGCCCAATTCAGGTAAATTTATATTGTATAATTTAAGAATGTAGAATAAATTGGTTTTTCTTTCTAAAATCATTCATTTTTATTTACTCTCTTAATTTATCTAAAAAATGTTCTAATTTTCAATACATTTCCATTCTTTATCTTCAGCTTCTAAGAAACGCTCGCCTTCTGCAGAATTAATCCCAGGACCCCCTTTTGAACCGTCATGTGTATATAATATGTTGCACATGATAGAATCTACCATGTCTTTCAAGGTGAATATCTTCAGTATACTATGAAATATATATCCAGTTATTTGAGAACTTTTACTGTTCTGCTGACGACTTTCAAGAGTTAGTTGTCCGTTATTTTCTCATACAACTAAGAAATGTCTGACATTATTTCCCTCTTCGTCATTCTCTGGTACTCTCTGTCCTAAAGCTTTGCCTCTTGATTTTAATAGAATTGCTACAAAACAATCCAACTGTATCTCAGACCCACTTGTGTCATTTCCCAATCAATATTCTCGAGTGTAATGTACTGGAATCAAAAATATAATTTAGATAACTGGTCACTACATTTTTACACTAGATACCACCACTAAAAATGTCTAATCTTTCTTTAAACCCATTTAGCATTCAGATTACTCTATCAAATGTAATGCTTATTTATTTTCATTTTTAAAAATTAATCATGCATTCTCATAGCTTTTGAGATTTTCATGATGTGATTGTTTATTTTTACAATGACATAAGATAGGTGTGAGAGGCTGGATTTGGCCAGTTTGAACATAGACTGTTGAATATGGCCTGTTTAAATGCTAAAAGGTTATGCCATAATTAGGGTTAAATGTATACCATTTGTGCCACAGTTTAGATTATAGCAAACTCTTTACTATTTTTAGAGTTTGTAATACATCACTGTATTATTTTTATATTTCATGACCTGTTTTTTGGACTGTTCGCATTTGATCACATTTCTGAGTAATAACGTTTAAGCTATATTTGTCTAAAGTCCAGGCAACAACACTCTTTCTGTTCTTCATTTTCAGACAATTTGTAAGACCTAAAATGTTAAACGCATTACCTTCATCATCTGATTGCCATGCTGAGTCGGACAGGTCTTCTCTAACATTGCAACTGCCTTGCCACATGTTGTGTTCCCATCTATGTTACAATCAGCATCCTGAGATCAGCTTTTAATTTCCCCCCATGCTTTTGAGCTTTTTCTGTAGAATTATTCCACTTGGATTGACACTTCTTTACACAATTCTCATCTTCTGTAAATAGCTCAGTCACCTTCCATTCTCACTGCAGCATAGATGCTTGATTTTGTCCCAGCTCATTGCAATGCTATTGTATGAGTGTCTACAAAAGTACTAGCAGCAGAGTGATGTGTGTGGATTATTTTCTCTCACTCTTTTTCTTTTTAAATCAGCAGTTCATTATCATTGTATTCATTTTGTTTTTCATTTCTTTTAGTTTGGGAAGCAAGAGGATGCCGAGGAGTTTTTAAGTTTTGTATTAAACAAACTTCATGAAGAGATGCTTGCTGTGGTAAATGTTGCAAATAACAATCCTACTCACTCGGGTAATTATCTGATTTGTTTATAACTGAAGCTTTCAGCATATTTGATTGTATAAACTGAAACTTTATTTGGTTTGATTTTTAATTCCTAAATGTTTTGCTTAACTCAGTTGTAATTTTCATCTTGAATATAATTCTGTTTTGGCTGTACATTTGTCACCCCCCATTGTTTATATAAGGGAAAAAAAAAACTTTGAATTAATATTGATTTTAAATTTTGGCACAAGGCCAGCAATTTGGGTGGTGGTGGGATAAAGTTGATTTCATTGACCCCCCATTGTTCAATTGGTACTTATTTTATCGACCCCGAAAAGATGAAAAGCAAAGTTGGCCCCAGTGGCATTTGAACTTGGAATGTAAAGTTGGAAGAAATGCCGCTAAGCATTTTTTCTGGCTGTTTCTAAAATGCTTTTATTGGAGTTAACTCTTATGCAAGTATTTAGACCAGTCAGCTGCTTGGATCCCTTTCTTTATAATGCTAATGATTGTCAAAGAATAAGTAACTTAACTGGCCTTAACTTATGGATAACACTTCAGGAAGCTGCCATATCAGTTAGTGCATATTTATGTTACCTCTGTCCTGCTCAGTGAACATTGGGTTTTTAGAAGGTTACTTGGAGTTACTGACCCTCAACTGAGCAGTTTGTGGAAATAGCTGCAACGGTCAATTGCTAACCATGAACCTAGCTCATAATCACAGCTACCTGGTTACAAAACTTGCTTAATGACCATGTGGTTTTGGGTCTCGAGTCTCACTGTCTGGCATCTTGGGCATGACTTGAGCTGATCACAGTATGTGGAATTGACATGGAAACTGTGGAAACCTGTTGTGAATGTCCTCATTTCTCTTTGAGAGATACAAATGGCATCCTTTATCTCTAACCATTTCTACTACATTCACTGTATTCCAAATTTTCTCAAAGCGGTAACAGTTTCTATCACTCACTTAGGCACCAACAGCAGAAAAAGCCTCCATTTCTTCTGGCCCAGTTTCTCTTTCGCCTTTCCTCTGTTATGTTTTGGCAATCAATAATTTGGCTGATTGGTAAAAGATTTTCTCACTAGAAGGCTACAATGTTTCCTTACAGATAATCCAACAATGTTGATTGATAGTTTGATCTGTTAAATGAAGAAAGTAATGGTAGTAATGCATCAATGTTGTCTCTTATATGAATGGAAATCCTAAAGCTGTGCAGTTAATGTACTGGATTAGTGATTGCATAGTTATGTCAAATCTGATCACAGCCACTGTGTTCTGCTTGTGAGTAAAGCATGTAATGCCCTCTGCTTGTTATGGTCAGTTTGATTGACAATAGTCCATTTCTATCTAGTAGTTGTGCAGGATATCAGTAAGAGTAACCAGATATAAAATTGCCAGCTGTTTGTTTGGAGATAGAAAGAAATATATAATCATCATAAGATGTTCCTGAAATATTCTAAATCAGTTTTTAAAAATGTTTTAAATTTAGATGAGAATCATAATTCTAAACATAAAGAAAACGGTTTTCTTCCTGACGAGAATGCCAATACAGATGATGACTGGGAGCAAGTTGGACCGAAAAACAAGACAGTTTACACACGAAGGGTATGATTATTATTATTATATATAACTTTGACATTACTCATATTCTGGACATGTTAAATATTATTCTGAGCAGATAAAACAAAGGAAATATTCTTTCTCTATCAAATGAATCTGTCAATAGATATGTTGTTGTTATCTGAACACATCTGTCAATAAGATATGCTGTTGTGTGTTGATCAAATATGTCACATATATCATTGTTTAGACTGAATATATCTGTCTATGCATGGAAGGGTAGGCTTGTTAGATACAAAGAAATTAGGCATTCTATTTTGTTTTCCTAGATTTTAATGTTGAATCTTGAACATGCAGATTAATATATCTGGATTTGGTTTAATGAGAATATACTTAGGGTGAGAGAATCGTTCTGTAATCTATAATATTAGTGGGGTATCACTGATGATTTCTTTGTATAATGTATAACAAGTCTAGCTAAGCTGACGTTTACCATCTTTCTCAAAGCTATTTAAGATATACCAACCAAGACAGGTGGTGTGAGGAGGGTATATATGGTATCAACTAAAAATTAAAACCTGGTTATAAATTTATCTCTAGAGAGCTTCAATGTGATTTGAAAAACCAGTGATTAGATTTAGATCTTACAAGCTATTACATTTGTGTAAAGATGTTTTGTTTAAGATTAACTTGTTTGTTGTTTATTTCTGCCTAAAATGCACTACCTATATATTTAAAATTTTAAGAGAACTTAAGACTGGTTCCATAAAATAAGTTTTCTTATTGGTCCATGAGTAGGGTGTCAAGTACAACAAAAGGTTATTCCAGGAATCTATAGTAGAATTTTTGGCTCAAAACTACCCTTATTACACTTCTGTGCAGGTGATTTCAGTGGAATGTAAAATAATTTAAATTAAAAAAATCTTACCAGTATTCAGTTGGTATATAACAGAATTGTATGTAGTATAGAATTGTGCACATTTGATTTACAGTTGCACTTGAGTGCATATAAAACAGGTTTTACTATAAAGGTAAAAGTATGAAGTATTGAAATTCATCAAAATGTTTTAAGAAACCAACAAAATAAAATTAGTTCATACAAGCAATGATGAGATTATCTAATATTAACCCTTTAGCATTCAGATTACTCTGTTAAAATGTAATGCATGTTTATTCACATTGTTTTGAATTAATCATGCAGTATCTCATTAGCTACGAGGTTTTTGATGTGATTGTTTATTTTTAAAATCTTCAGTTGAATAAAATTTGAAAAATTGCAAACGCAGTAAATTTGGAAAGTATTATAGAGCATTATTTAATTATGTATATACAAATGATTTCTTTCATGGAAAGTTGTAAAACATCTCACTGTACATAATGCAATCTTGCTGAATGCACATTGGAAAGTTGTTTCAATTGATCACCCATTGGTAACTTTCCTTTTCTGATGTGATCTTGATAATCTCTTGTGATCATCCCCTTCTCCACCCACAAATTTGTATTTTTTTTTCTTTTTTACTTTATAATGGATGCACTGACTGAAGAAAGACACCCCTTTTGCAGACTTTTGCCTTTCTCTCTATACTGATATCATTTTGGATGAATGGCCTTCTCAGTTGTTATATCTATTTGGAACTGCAGATAGTCACATTGCTTTTAAGCCTATCAATTTATGTATGTAGTAAAAAAGCATTTGCAATATTCATATACATTACATATCATACCAGGTACTATACCACTCATTTTCCACCATCATATTCCTCTAACCTACATCACCCATTTAGCTGTTGTAATTAAGATTCCTAAACGTTATACTATTTTCATTGACATAAGTGGATTGAATATTTTTGTCGTTTTATCTGCCATATATCACCCCTTTTCAATTTGCTACTTTTTTTTCCTTACCAACAGCAGACCATTTTCTGGTTGTAATCACTATAACACATGTATATGTTGGCTTCTAGAGTCTGCCACAAGTTTGACTAAACTTAAATACCAGTAAAAAAAATATATGCTGCCAGTTACAGTATGCAAGTGATAATTTTCAGATCACATTGTACCCTAGGCTATACTGACCTACCAGCACTACTCCTCGTGTAAAGTTTAAAATCATAACAGTAGCTAGTATTTGGCCTTCCAATTTTTTACTTTATTTTGTAGGCTTCCTGGCTTATATTGCTGGAAATGTTCACATCCTCTCTATTACATCTATTCATCAATGAATAATCTTTTTCCTATTTGGTAATGTCCTTAGTACAGTGACTAGGTTCCCCCATGAACTAGTGTACTGCTTGTGTTTTGTACATGCAAATACTAGCAACTTAAAAAAATTTTCATTCTGGTCATGTTGCTGGATACATGGAGGTCACAGAAGGGTTCTTCTGTGCTCTAGTAGTTGGTAATCCTGATTAACTTCCTAAAGCCCATTATTATATTTACTGTGAAAAACATACTTGAATTTTATCCAGATGTGTACAAGACTATTCCGTCTTCTTCCTTTGTTTTGTATAACAAATTTGCTTCTGCAATTATGTCTGGAACATTTCATTAGGGAAGAGAGAAAAATAAAAGGGAGGTTTGAAATATTGGGAAGGTTGTGATTTATACTAGTTTCTACCAAGCAATTTTGCAGGAAATAAAGTTTTCACTCTATTGTATTTCTGGAATATATTTGTTCCTGCTTTCAATATTAATAAATTTACCATCGTGATTGGAAATTGAAATATTTAGACTTTACATCAACATGGTGGTTATTTTTGCTTTTTTAAATTTATTTAATGTTACTGATTTTTCTCTCAAGATTCCTTTACATTCAGTCATTGAAACTCAGAGTGGATCAAATATCCATTTGTTTCATGAATAAAAGTTGTGGGGGAAAAAAATTTAAAAAGCAAAATGCAAATTTCACTTTATAAAATGTCAATGTACAGGATATGTTTATTTAGTGAGGTTACATGTTATTCGAAGGATGGAAACATTTATTTTAAATAAGAATTGATGAAAAAGAGCTTTGTATTGTTGGGTGCAGGTTTTTTGTGAGTCAATAACTGGTTCACAGCATTCTCAATGTTGAGAGTGGCAAGTGTCTAGCTTAGTGCAGAACAAATATCTGAAGGAATTTTTTTTTTTTTTTGTTTCCTCAAAAGTTTATGCTGTTTGAACACGCATGCGTGTGCAACAGGCTTCCACTTAGTTTCCAAATTACACCTTCAAGTTGTTGAGTAAGGCTATTATAGTATGATACATTTATCTAAGTTGCATTGCAGTGGAATCAAACCTGGAACCACATAGCTGCAAAGCATACTTTGTAACCATTCTGCACACTGATGATTGTTGGTGGCATGAATATTGCAGATCTATATTTATTCTATTGAAAAGTGGACTTAAAAACTGAAAACTTTATCTGTTGTATCAGTTAATTTTCAGAAGGTAGAAATTGTATTTTTTATTTAATATTTGATATGCAATTAATATATGTGAATTTGAGACACAATTTGTGGTCTGTGGTTATTGTTTAGAACTCTTACATGGCCCGTGTTTTAATCTGGGTAACAATACATAACTTTGCCTGTCTAAAATGTCTCTACTTGGTTAGCATTGGGAGGGGATGTTATCTGGTTGATGAAACAATGGCCTTCAATTACAGTTAGATGTCCAAATTTACAAAAGAATAGTTGTAGACATTACAATTAAAGCTCTTCTACTTGTGACTTCTTTGATTAAAAAAAAATTACTCTTTAACCCTTTAGCATTCAGATTTCTGTCAAATGTAATACTTATTTATTCACATTGATTTGAACTAGCCATGCATAATCTTGTAGCTTTGAAATTTCAATGACATGATTGTATATTTTTAGAATAATATTGTAGGGTGAGAGGCCAGATCTAGCTGATTTGAAGATAAAACAGGTAGATTATTTTGGCTGGATATGGCTGGTTTAAAGGCTAAAGGGTTAAATAACTTTTTTGTTTTTTAATTATATCCTAGGGATTTAACTTCTTTCTCACCTTTCTGTTTCACTTTCTAATGTGAAATATTTTTTATTCATTCTAATCCATTTGTGTAGGCCAATTTTACCAGGAGTTGTGTTTCTGATATATTTGCTGGTCAAATGAGGTCTGCCGTGTATCAGGTTGCATCCAAAGAATCTGCCACACTTCAGCCATTCTTCACACTACAGTTAGACATACAGGTAAATATTTCCTTTTCTAAATGGCTTGCTCAGTATAATTAATAAATATATATAAACGCAAATGCAGTAGAAGCTGCTTATTGAGATAAAAAGCCTTTTCAAGAACGATAATTGGCTGAAAATATTAAGCAAATAGTTTGGGACCTACTAATTATAACTGGTTAATATTATGATTATATGAGCAGCTTCCATTGAGATATATGAAAGCGCATGGTTCAGGCGTCGGACTCCTGATCATGAGGTTGTGAGTTCGATTCCCGGACCGGTGTTCTTTATTTAGCAAGACACTTTATTTCACATTGCTCCAGTTCACTCAGCTGTAGAAATGAGTTATGACGTCACTGGTGCCAAGCTGTATTGGCCTTTGTCTTTCCCTTGGAACACACTGGTGGCGTGAAGACATGAAACTGGTATCACTGGCACAAGTGTCACTGGCACAAGTGTTTTTAAATGTGTGTGTGTATGTGGGGGGTATTGAATTAAATTTTCAACTTAAAATGTACTTATATTATGAATAATTATTATTATTTTGAAGTCTGATAAAGTTTGGAATGTGAAGGATGCTCTTGAAGGCCTTGCAAGCAAAGAAGCAGTGCATGGTTATACATGCTCAAAGACTAATACAGAAGTAGGTAACACTTTTCTTATTACAAAACCGTTAGATTAGACAAATAAAACCATGTACGGTTTGAAGTAAATTATTCCAAAATGAAAACCTTTTTTCTTTTTAGTTTTCCATTTTTATCTATCCAAATGCAACTTGTTTTTATGTTCACACAAAGAAAAAAAAAAGGACTAAGTAATCTAATTGGCTTTATAACTGAATTTAGACATTTAATATTTTAAATTTTTGTTGTCAGATGTTTTGTTTATTAGCATTCAAGTTGTCATTTTCCCAATTCCTCTGTAATAAAATACTAATGAATTAACAAGTTGTTTTGAAAATCGATTGAAATGACATTTGAACATGTCTAAGCAAGTAACTTAATCTGAGATACAACCCATGCCAGCATGGAAAACGGATGTTAAAGGATGATGATGGCTAAAATAGATTTTCCATGATGTAATTGCTATTGTTAAATACTTTATTGAGGGGGTCAACATTTCTGTTGCAACACTGCAATCTAGTCACTTTTGGCAATAATAGTTCCTAGTGATAGTATCTGATTTGACTTTGTCTTTATTTTTCCACATAATTGATCAGTCAATAAGTGTATAGATTGGTTGGTATATTAATGTAGTTTTACCACTGGTCATTATTGTGTAACAATGGACAGTAACAACATTGAAGGAAGAAGCTGAATATTGTTGTTGCAGGGATAATTGTAAATTAAAAAAATGGGAGTATGTTGGTTATGTACCAGAGATATAGGAATTTCAAGATCTCTGATCTAAATTTTCAGCCATGATCATTCCTCCTACTCTTATATAGTCGAACTGGAACTGCATTTATCAATGTACCCTTTCTTAAGTAAGAAAGTAAGGTGTGATTTGAGGAAGATTTGGTTGATATCCAAAGCATTTTTATAAGTTTGTTCTAAACAGCCATGCTTGTTTTCAGACTTTTAGTTAACCCTTGTTTCATGTGTACTGAGTAATATAAAGCTTTCCTGGTGGTTGAAAACAAAATTGGGAATGTGTATTGTATAGGAAGCTTGGATGCCAGGGAAATATGTCCAGTGTACCCTGTGGACAGACAAAGAGTTGAGGCTTCTTCATTGGTCCATTATGGAAACTACATATTTTTGATACTGAATATGAAACGAACAGTAAAGAATTGAGGTTGGATTGAATAAAATTAAAGAAAAAAATTAGACCAATGTTATAGAATGGTGCTAGATTTGGATCTAATTATAATTTGATAAGTGATGGTCTGGCAAAACTGTAGAGTAACATATGAAATATTTTGTCATTTTAAGTTCTAAGATCAAATCATGTTGTGGCTGATGTTCATTTCATACCACAATACTTAATACCTTAAATAGCAATTAGGTACATGGGTTAATTGGCCTGGATTTTTTAATATCAGTATTAGTAATATCTATTTTGGAATTGTACTTATTTAGCACGGGATTTGACTTGACAGTATGTTGAAACTAAAAGAACTTCATTATGTAATAGCTATTGAACACATGGAGCTGTAAACTTATCCTATGAGGTATCAAATCTGGTCATTGACATAGTTCCAAAAATTATTTTAAAATTTTGTAATTCTGATCTCTTAAATGAGAAGGAAACCAAAGTTACATACAAGAAAAAACAGAGAAATCAGTCCAATACTCTTAAAAGTTAATGTTCAAACATCCAGTCAGTTGTAGCATATTGTGAATATGTATTAGAAATGTTTCACATTAAATGAAATGGCAAACTGAGAGTGAGATTTGACAGAAATATTAAGTTGTCTAAAAGTATTTGTGTTCACCAAATACTCTCTCACACACACACACACAGTTTGTGTTTTTATGTATTGCGTGTATATATGTATATAGGTATGTATGTATTTCAGATATTTTATATTAGAAATAAATCTTGTTTTTCAGGTGGAAATAACCAAAAAAGTTACTCTTGAAGAACTACCACCAGTCCTTATTCTACATTTCAAATGTTTTATCTATGATAAGAATGGAGGAATCCAGAAGGTCTTAAAGAAGATTGATTACCCAATAGAACTAGATATTAGTAAAGGTAATATAAAAACTTTTTTTTATATATTTAAGGTGTGCAGAGATTCTCATATGAAAAGGAACATTTTTGCCTGTTTATTATTAAATTTAGTTTGAAAGTGTCTTGAAACGTTAAGTGTATGCAAAAAGAATTATTCTAAAGGCTTCAGTCCTTTCAGTTAGTAAAAATAATTACAAAAGTTCTAAGAACTTAGTATAACAAATTACATTTGTTTAACCCTTTAGCATTTAAACTGGCTGTATCCAGTCAAAATATTCTACCTGTTTTATTTTCAAGCTGACCAGATTCAGCCTCTCATGTCATTCCAAAGATAAACAGACACATCATCGAAATCTGGAAGCTGAGACAAAGTGTGATTAATTGAAAACAATGGAAATAAATAAGCATTAGATTTGACTGAGAAATCTGAATGCTAAAGGGTTAAAACAAAATTTGTGATATACCCCAATTTCTTGTAATGTATGTCTAGTGCCACTAATTCTAATTTCAGCAGAAGTGTTCTAACAACCTTGTTGCTGTGGTGTGGGAAATAGGTTGTAGTTACATAAAACAAAATGCTTCTTGGTTAACTTGGGGATTAAGTATTTTTGCACATTGGTGTAAGTTTGACAATAGTTTAAAAGTTACCAATATACGAATACAGCATGAAAATTTTAAAGATAGTTTTGTTGGTATATTTGTATCTTGATTTGATAAATTTTGGTTTAAAACCCTTTAGCATTCAGATTACTCTATCAAATGTGGTGCTTATTTTTTCACATTATTTTGTGTATTATCTCAGTTTTGAAATTTCAACAATGTGATTGTTTATTTTTAGAATGACATTGTAGAGTAGATATGAGAGGTCAGATCTGACTGGTTTGAATATAAAACAGAATATTTGGGCCAGATATGGCTGGTTTAATTGCTAAATGGTTATGAAATTCTTAACTGGATGTTCTGAGTATTTCATTCAAATAAGATGTATACATGTTAGACTTTTGACCTAACCACATTTCAATGTACTTTGTCACCTTTGTGTGACTGAATAGCATTAACAAAGTTCAGTTGTAGAACTGCTTATCTATCAGGTCTCACCTTTTGGCTTTGTGAATTAGAAAATTGAAAGCCTTCTTGGAGTGTATCAGGTTATTTGCTATTGCCTTCCTCTTGCATTCCTTTTCTAACAGATATAAATGAACTTGATTAATCTGATGCATTCATCTAGGTCAACACAATGCAAACTGCTGATCTTGACGAGACAGTCACGTGCGTTTGTTTGAATTTAGAAGGAACTCAATGTTAAAAACAATAAGCTATATATTATTGAAATTGGCTGTTACACCTTAGATCTACAGAGGAAATAAATTATATATTGAACCCTCATAAAAATCATCCTCTTAGGTGCAAGGATGTCCATATTTGCTGACTGTTAACTAATGGTATGGTAAACATTACAGAATGTAAAAGAAAAGTTAATACCATAAATTACATTTACCTGTAGTGGATGCAAGGTGAGCTTGACATGGGGATAGTTGAAGATAGTGATAATATGACATTGAGTTTGTTTGTAGGTCTGATATTCTATTAATTCTTGCCTTCCACTTAAAGTCTGAGGCAATTGACTGGGGACTGAGTCAACAGCAGGTGGATGATGATCATCAATAGGTTTTATAGCTGCAGCAGGGTTGGGAGGAATTGGCTTAAAGAATGAAATGTTTCAGTTTGCCTTTCAGCTAATAA
>JAOPUL010003242.1:16109665-16122887 GCA_027564515.1 Octopus rubescens | reverse complement strand
AGGTAGAGAACTTATTTGTTTGTATATATATATATATATATATATATATATATATGTGTGTGTGTGTGTGTATGCGCACACACACTACTGAAAACTGTTGAACAGTGAAAGAAGAGTAAAAAAGTCTAATATATTAGATATTTCAGGTAAACAATGTCAGAGGTAGGGAGGTAGAGGCCAGCTGATTTCATTGGTTGAGAATAAAGTAGATTCTACAAATCTCATGCAGTTATATTCTAAATATCAATAAACCTCCACCGACTTGTCATCATTGTATAAAACTGAAAAAAATTATTGGATATCACAAAGTATATCAAATTTATAAAACAACTGAATAGATTCTCTTCAAAGACTGTCTTCTATAACCCATTTTGAAAATCCTTCAGTTTCACTAGTAAACTGCTTTCATATATAAAAATAGAATTCCAGGAGGGAGAGTAGGAGGAAAATGAGGAGGGGGAGACGAAAAAGAAGAGGAAGAGAAAGAGGAATAGGAGGAGGAGGAGGAGGAGAGAGAGAGAGAAAGTTATATCTCAAGAATTTAAAAGGTACTGTATCTATTATGTGCAGTAAGATATAAAAAAAAGTGCTGGAAAAAGAAGGCCATGAAACTTCTACTTTTAGTTATTTTACAAGAATTGATATTTTCTGTGTATTTGTCGATTATCTCAAAATATCTTATTCTAAAAAGAAAGTCAGTTCAGCAAGTTATTCCAAATAGAATGAAAGAAATAAAAATCTGCTTTGAAAAGCTAAACTACCTTCAATACACATGCAATTTGTACATGTATTATTGCTTGGTACTATATCTCCATAGCTGTAACTTATGTGGTCTTTTTGGCAACCTGAAAATAAATAAATCTAAATTTACAAAGGTAAAATTTAAATACATTTCTGCTTAGTTATCTGAGAGAGAGAGAGAGAGAGAGAGGGGGTGGGGGGAGAAAGAGAGAGATTATTACATTAAATGAATATTTTGAAAGTTTTATATTAAAAAAAGATAATCCAAAATTCTATAATATAGTTTAAGTATATTTAGACTGTAGTCTGAAATATAGAAGATTTAGCATGGGATCTAACTTTATAGGACTTGATCTTAAAGTAATCATTTAAGGTCCTTGTTCTGGCATGGTTTGAAAGGATCCAGCTGGTCCAATGCCTGGTTTTACATGGTTTCTATGGCTGGATGCCATTCCTATTGCCAACCATTTTTACAGAGTGTACTGGGTGCTTTTTAGGTGGCACGGGCGGCACTAATGAGGCCATCATGCAGCTTGCAAGACTACGAAGACTGAGAGAGGTGACTTTATACTAAGAGATGAGGGATTAAGATGTGAGATTGCTGTAGAGAAGCTACACGACTTTTCACATTTTACAAAAGGGTGGAGGGTTGGTTTGGAGCAGAGAAGAGATAAAAATAATGAGGTGTTAGTGCAGACCCTCAAGGTAAGAAGTGAATAGAAGTGAAAGAGGGCAGAAGAACCAGAAGTATTGATGAGCTGAGAGATGATAAATGGGTGAGGTAATGAATAGAATGAAGAACAAGTATAGGTTATGAGACAAAACAAAAAGAAAGTCAACATCATGTAAGGAAGTCAATAATAATAATAATCATAAGTTAATTTGTTTTTTTAACTAAAATCCCTCCAAATTCTTAATTATTTTCAGAATTTATTGAAACACATAGGAAGTGTGGTTAGAAACTTGCAAAGAGTTATACTTTAATAACAAAATCAAATGAAAATAACAACCATCTCACATTACAATAATTGTTTCTAATTTAGGCAAAAGGTCAGACATTTTGAGAGAAAGGGGTTAACCAGAAGCATCAATCTCAGTATTGGATGGATACTTTATTAACCCTGAAGGGATGAAAGGCAAAGTTGGTGGAATTTGAACTGAGAAGGCAAGAAACTGAAACAACTACCATGAGGCATTTTCTTTCAAAGCTTTGATGGATTCTGCCAGCTCACCAGTTTAACTCTTTGCTACCAACCCTATCTGGGACTGCTCCAGGCTCTATGATACAAATGTCCTGTCAAAAGTGATCTAAATTGAAATGTTCCATTAACATTTCATGTTGATCTAATCTACTTCATGTTAATCTAATCTACTAAGTTCCATTTAAATAATGACAAAGTTATTTCCCTAAATTCTACTTTTATTTTTAAAATTAATTAAAACACAGAGTATTTCCACAAAAATATACTAACAAAGGGGTTAACTCCCAATACAGCTCAAAGTATATTTACAATCAACAAATACAGGTAGCTTTGGAAATAAAAACAAAAAACACAGGGACAAATAGATAACCTGAAATGTCCAGGACTTACAAGTATTTACAACATTACAGGACATAGCACTGCAAAAGCAATTTATAAACAGTTATAAATATAATAGAAAATACAAAATCAAAAGAAAACACAGCACACAGAGCTGCATTCAAAATACAGTCAATGAGAAGGAAGACTACAGAATAACAACAGCAGAGATAAAAATCAAAACTGTTAGTTATGAAATGTAGCTTATAAGATAATTAGGGAAAATATAATTAGTCAACTAAATAATATTTTACCTTTGCACTGAGGACAGCATTTTCCTTTTGGTGTTATAGTATTCCTGCAATCAAGTTTCTCACAGGAGTTGACTGATCTACATAATATGTCTCCTTTGCTACAATAACATTCTTGGCATCCATTTCCAGAAAGTGTGAAGACATCATCGTTCAATACCAATTTCCCATCAACCAGACAGTCTACAAGAAAAAAAGAATTGTTCTCAGATTTACAGAGATATGTTCTGTTCTTTTAACACCCCGGTAAGATGCACACACATATATATCTGCACAAATATATAGATCACATGATATTAATTGATAGTAAATGACATCATTTTTACATCTGCTTTCCATGCTAGAATGGATTGAATGGTTAGACAGAATCCAACAGCTTAGAGGACCACATCTTGCACCAGTGTCTCAGTTTTAGCATGGTTTCTATGGCTAGATGCTTTTCCTAATGCCAACCATTTTACAGAGTGTACTGGATACTTTTTCATGGCACCGCTACTAGTGAGATTGCCTTATAACTCACAAGACTAACAAGCCTGTTTGCTAGAGAGTGAGAATAGGAGATAGCACCTGGCATAAAGTACCCTCATTGAGAGGTTAATGTATGATGGGAGGATTAAGGACAGGTTTGTTGTGGAGGAGATTCATGGCTACTTTGCATTTTTCATGAGTGGCTGGAGGGGTGCCAGAACATACTCTCAAGGGGACATGTCCAAGAAAATGAATAGAAGACTTTGTCATTCTACTGTTTGGAACATAAATTAATATGAAATTTTGAGGGAAGGTTTTAAATTAGATAACTTTAAAACTAGAAGTTTGTATCATAGAATCAGTGGGGTGGGTTTTAGCCAGGTTGGTATCAAAAATATGTAAACAATACATTTCTTGAAGCATTAATAAATCATTCACTAAAAAAAAAAAAAAATAATCAGTTGCCTGAAATATGTTACCATGACATCTGGGACAACATTCTCCATCAGGAAGTACTGGGTATTTACATTCAATTGATGGACACACCTTTTGATCACATTTGACAGTGCCATTCTGTAACATCAGAAGGAAAAATAGAGAGAGAGAGAGTGAGTGAGTGAGTGAGTGTGTGTGTGTGTGTGTGTGTGTGTGTGTGTGTGTGCAAACATAAAACATTAAAGTAGAAAATTATAGAGGATAATTTATAAGTGAGGTGAAAATCATTCAGTTTTTAGAGAAAATGTTTTGAAAATTAAGTTCACTAATTCTTAGCAAGAAAGAATAAAGAACTCTAGAAAGCTCTGCTACCATCTAGGAAGAGGCCATGCTTGAAATGCAAAAATGGTGGAGAAAGAATTTTATGCTGTATATCAAATGTAATCTATGAATACACAAGAGATGCAGTGGGGGGGGGTCACAGACAGGTTCACAGAAAGGAAAAATTTCATATATAGATATAAAGGAGTAGTCAAAAGTAAGGGCACATCATCAGATCCCCTTTTCTGTGCTTGTAAGGGTCAGATAGAGTTCCCTGAGGCAGATTTTCTACAGCCAGATGCCCTTCCTGTTTGCCAAGGTTATAAATTCCATCACTGAAGCTGCACAGAAGGCCACCGAGTGGTTTTGGATGAAAAGGGCAGACCAGTGGTTTGCTGTTACTGGGATGCAAGCTGGAACTTGATTGATCTCAGTTGAGTCAACTGTGTGAGGGGGGAGGGCTAATGTTGAAAGACCTGAAACCCTGTAACACCCCCCAGAAACACCACTAACGATGCATCTCAGAAAATCTGGGAGATATATCTTGGAAGGCCATAGCCAGACATGTTTTAATGAGAGATTGGAAATAAACTACACTGACACTTGTTTACATCATTCACAACTTTTACAACACACACATACACATCATCATCATCCTTTAACATCCATTTTTCCATGCAAGCATGGGTTGGACCCATATATATATATATATATATATATATATATATATACACATGTGTGCATATATACATGCATACATACATGAAGGCTGTCCATTTATGACCCCCACCCTACTGACCATTAAGAATATTGTGTACTCAGATAAATTTATACTTTATGCTTGTGGCTCTGCTGTTGATTAATGAGCCAAGTTCTTGATAAACATATATATCCACAGATTTTGTAGACCAAGCTTCGTCCCATTCACTACACAGGCAGGGAATTTTTGAGCAGCTTACTTAAATACTGCATGGAAAATGCAAGTTTTTTTCAAAAACACCAACTCCTTCCATTGGTGGTGATGACAAGCATTGCTTTCCCAATTCACTTCCCATATTTCCCATGCTTTCAACAAGGACTTTACACAAGCCTTAAATCATAGTCTTGGTTTCTGCTGTGGGTGCTTTCCACAAGCAAGTTCACTATGTAGGGTTTGTTTAGGCAGCCTCTGATCATTCATCTGAACAAGGTGTCCAGTCCAACGTAAATGGAGCTTGTACACCATCGCTTCAATGCTCAGGACGTCTGCTCTCCTTAAGAGTTCTGTTCCTGGAGTCTGCAAGGACCAGCCAACATTCAGAACATGTCTGAGACATCTTTGATGGAAGTATTCAAGGATTCCTACATGATGCCTGTAGAGAGTCCATGTCTCACATGAGTTAAGCAGTGATATCAGCACGCATAAAGTGCACAGTAACTTTTGTCTGCCTTGTGATGCCATGTTGGAACCAGATACAAGACTTCAAGAGTCCTAAAGGAATCAGTTACCTTCTGAAACCTTTGAGATCTTTCATCATCCAAGAAGCAAGAATGGATGAGTCTGCTGCCCAGGTTTGACAAACTTGTCTACTACTTTCAGGACTGTTCCTTCAACTAAGATAGATGGTTTCAGATATGGGTTTCCTGGCACAGGATGGAACATTACAACAGACTTGTCCAGGCTAATGCTGAGTCCAAATGCTTTGCAGGATGCAGAAATATGATCCATGAGAATTTGCATATCATCAACATAGGAGCAACTAAGTTGCAATCATCCACATAAAAGCACACACACACACACACACACACACATAAAGGCATACACACACACACATAAAAGCACTCACACACACACACAACCAACTTGTTTCTGTTTCCATTTACCAAATCCACTCACAAGGCTTTGGTTGGCCCACAGTTATAATAGAAGACACTTGCCCATGATGCCATGTAATGGGACTGAACCTAGAACCATGTGGTTGGGAAGCAAACGTCTTAACCACGTAGCCATGCCTCATCCAAGCCATGGCTTGGAAGGAAAAAAATTGAATGAAAAAGATTGTGTATAAATATAAACAGCAACAAATGTGCAGCTTCCCATAATGAACTTGAGAAAAGTGTTGCATGGTTTCATTATTTTAATTGTTTTATTTACAAATTAAGTTTGTATACATGTTAAATGCTTCTTTTTCTTTACCTGAAAACCCTTTTTGTTTTAAAATTATTAAGTTTTTAGTAATATAACCAAGTTCGCTATTGATGGTATTATCTAACTGCATTATTCTAAGTCTGAAGGAACAGTGTTTAGCATCAGTTTCAAACCATAACGTAAATGAAAGATAAATATCACCTCTAAATAGAATGTTAGTCTATTGCAAATAATATATCCAAACATTGTGGTTCCTATCCCTAACAAAAGCTCCATGAACTGAGACAGGGTTGACTAGAAAGTTCTGGTTAGAAACACATTGAAATCCCTATTTGTAGGGATGACTGTGGACAGCCAGTGTCACTCAACCATTGTCCCCTATATCAGTGTCACTCAACCATTGTCCCCTATATCAGTGTCACTCAATCATTGTCCCCTATATCAGTGTAATCCTATAATCAGGCTGTGTATGTATGTATGCCTCTAAATATTTTCCTTTTCACTGATTTTGAATAAGATATTCACATCCACATGAAGAATTAATGAAGGATAACATTCTTGCTGTCCTTTATTGTTTTTCATATTTATTTCTGACTTCTAAAATACTTCAGATTTGGAGGGGGGGGGGGAACTAATCTGAAAAAATTATTTCTTAGAATTATTTTTGTTTATATTCTAAAATTATCATGTTACTCTGTGACTTGGTTTTCATTTTTTGGTTATGAGATTACGACCAGGCCTTGCACAAGACCGAGAGGCCTGGAGAAGAGCCATTAGGTAAAACCCGTCCAACCCATGCTAGCATGGAAACAGATATTAAACAAGGAAGAAGAAGAATATTACATAAACACCATCAACATATCGTTTTAGAGGTGAATGAGTTGCTTCGTTAACCATTTTTTAATATTGGTTTCAAAGTTTGGCACAAGGCCAGCAATTATGGGGGAGGGGTTAAGTTAATTACATCGACCCCAGTGCTCAACTGGTACTTATTTTATTGACCCCGAAAGGATAAAAGGCAAAGTCGACCTTGGTGGAATTTGAACTGAGAGAGTAAAGACAGACGAAATGTCACTAAGCATTTTGTTTGGCGTGCTAATGATTCTGCTAGCTCACCGCCCTAAACCACTTTTTAATATTGTCTTCTAATAGGCGGTGGGCCGGTAGAATCATTAACACACCGGACGAAATGCTTACAGGCATTTCGTCTGTCTCTACATTCTGAGTTCAAATTCTAACGAGGTTGACTTTGCCCTTCATCCTATCAGGGTCAATAAAATAAGTGCCAGTTGAGTACTGGAGTTGATATAATCGACTTAACCACTTCTCCGAAATTGCTGGCTTTGTGCCAAAATATGAAATCAATATTGTCTTCTAATGTTGAGACCAGAAGACAGCGTGCATATTTTTTACAGGCCAGTTTAACGTTTGATGCTACACAATTCTGAGATCAAATCTTGCAAGAGTTACCTTTACTTTTTCATTCTTTGTGGAAGCCACAAAACAAAAACATTTTCAAAGGTACTGCTTAAAAAAATGTATTTACCACACTTCAACACATGAAGAAACAAACGATTTTAATGTCAACTTTTCCCTGCTGGCATGAGTCAGACAAAATTCACTGAGACAGATTTTCTATGGTCAGATGTCCAGCTGAATGGATAAGGTATTGGACTACCAGTTCCTGGAATCTGAGTTCAAACTTTGTAATGTCTCTGGGCAGGAGGGTAAGAGAACACTTTATTTTCAACGTTCCAGTTGTGTGGTACATAGAATAATAGTAATTACCCTAAGGACAATGCAACACACTCTTCAATCTATGAAAGTGTTAACTTTATTAACAAACACACAGTTACTGATTCAAACAGTTTCAGCGAAAAGAATGTATTAACATACAACTATATCTCCTCCAACAAACAGCCATGAACACACTCTGATGTAATAAAATACAACTGTATCTACTTCCATCATCTCACCCTGATGTAATGATATACACTCATACCGATCACCAACACACCCTGATGAAATCCCAAACAACTTACCGTGTTGTTCTCAATAGTAGTTTTGGCACCGATGGGAACACTGCAACCACCTTCCTATTAATAAATAAAAAAAGAAGACTGTACTTTAAAAACAAACTTCTTTGACCCAGGTAAGGCATTGAAAATATAGTATATATGGTGTGGTTAATCTCAAATAAGTTCTAATCCAAGAGACTCATAATCAAAGATGATTCAGTTGTGGTCATCTAGTCTTTATTCATAGTGTATCTAGCACTATGCTATCAAATGTGTCCTTCTTTTTAAAGATGGTAATGTATGATATGAGGGACATGTCAAACAACTACATAAAAGTGTCCTTGTTGTTTATCAATAGTATAAAGCAGGCAAGTGTTTTTATAGGGAAATTCCAGACTATCTCACTGGTGTTATAAAACTCAGAGTGGACACAATCTCCCAATGGCAGCAATAAAAATAATTCTTGTTGTTACACAAGTATGAAATTAGTTTCAATTGATCTTTCTAAAAAACACGAGGAAGAGCAAAATGGGCTGAATTGATAGTATATTGAAGTACAAACTCACAGGGTTTGACATCAAATCTACAGTAAGTGATGAGTTGTGTATTTGAGCAGTACACTTAAATTTGTGAGCATCAGTTCACCTAGCTGTCAGAAATAGATACCTTCTCTTTAGTGAGGATTTATCCACCATCAACTAATCTCCATTAAACCAGAACTAAGCACTGACTTTTACAAGCTATGTAGCACTTAGGAGAGGGGTAGACTTATATTTCACACTCTACAGCAGTGGTTCTCAACTGGGGTCGATATGACCCTTGGGAGGGCCCACATAAGATTTTGTTACTAAAGTTTACGTGCAATAAATTGGTTATATTTCTACAATACATAAAATATTTTAACAATTTTTTTTATACAATTCCTAATAATATTTAATTATAAAAATATGATTTTTTTAAACATCGGATGGCTAGGAGGGTTAAATCCATGTAAAATAGGAATCAAAGGGGTCCATAGGTAAAAAATGGTTGAGAAACACTGCTCTATAGTCATAAATCCTCATCAATTCTATAGTGGTCCAACTGGCTTCTACTTCTACCAAGTCAAGCTATCATGCAAAAGACAAACCAATGAAGTAGCCTTTCAGTTGTCACTTAATCTACAAGAAATAGCAACCAAATCTCCCTCTAATCACCATCTTAAACAAAGATGTGTTGGACAATATATTCCTAGGTTCTCTGCATATAAGGAAACAAGAGATGGTCAAGGATGGAATATCTTCAATCATAGGTCTGCTGGATAGCCTCCTAACCCAGGGCTAAACAATGACAACAACCATGTAAAGTTCATCACATTGGCTAGTAAATGGTTTACAGAAGGTAGGGGTTTGCTAAGTGAAATCTGGATTACAGTAATTGATTGTACTTTATCTATAGGATCATGAGAACTAGAGTTGATCTTCATACATAAGATTAACCCTATTTCTGTTGAAATACACTGTTTTTGTTTCAATTAATTTTGAAAATAATGAAGGATTTAATAAAATAACCATGTCATTATTAAGCTAGTGTTTAGAATATAAATTAATGTGAAACTTTGAGGGAAGGTTTGCATTTAGATTTCTTTAAAACAGGAAGTTTGTATCATAGAACCAGGGGTATTTTGGTATCAAATGGTTTAAGTGTCTTAAGAGAACTGATCTGGATCTAACATAATTTTTGTTCAGTATGAATACTTAAGTTCATGCCATCTTTTTGTCAAGAATTTGATTTGGCTTCATGTTCCAAAGCAAGCTAAGGGATCCCTGTTAGGAGACGAACCTTTTGCTTGTATTTCTTCCAGCTCACTGATACACATAATATGAAGATGTGGTGTGAACGGATACTAGCTGAAGGAGCAAATAAGTGATGTGCATGTATGTGCAAGTCTGTTTGTGCGTGTATGTGTAATGTCTGTGGAAAGATTTTGTGGCAGAGGAAGGAAGACATGGAGAGAAATGGTTATGTTAGATATGACGCTGTTGAGCTTCACACATAAGAAGACAGGCAAGTGAAATAAATGGCTACATTGCAGACCTATCAAATTTGTGTTAGAATGGAAACTGGATGCTAAAATGATGCTGGCAATAGCCATGCACACAAAGACAACAATGTCATTTTTATAGAAAGAGAACACATATGTAAAAGAGATACCATTTTCTTTAGCAATGATCTTTCTGCAATACACTGGAGAACTGTTTCTTCATCATTGAGGGAGGCTAAAATCTGTCGCATCTTTTCATCATCACGGCGGCATTCCACACCAATGGCTCCTTGGCTAACAGCATACAGACATTCATCTTCCTCTAATATCTGGTGAAATATACAAAAAAATTCATGTCCAGAAATCAACTGATATTTAATGTTTACTTTTACATGCTTGCATGGATTGGATGGAGTTTACTGGAGCAAATTTTCTATGGCCAGATGCCCTTCCTGGTCTAACTTATTTCTGTAGAATAATGGAAATGAATGACATTGCCTGTACAACTGACACTTATTTACAACTATTATGCAAAGTCAAGACAAGGAAGACACAAGCACGCACACACACACACATACACATGATGGACTTCTTTCAGTTTCAATCTCCCAAATCCACTCCCAAAGCTTTGATCAGCTCAGGGCTATGGTAGAAGACACTTGCTCAAGGTGCCACACAATGTGACTGAACATGAAACCATGTGGTTGGGAAGCAAACTTTTTAATCACGCAGACATGGTTATTGTGAAAAGAAAAAAAAACCCCAAACAATTCAAAAATTAAAAAGTGTAAAAATGACATTGTGACAATGTTATGGCATAAAATGTTAAATTGTTGATGTGAAGAACAAAAGAGTGTCAAGAGGGTTCTTTACCTTTGTTATTCGATGAGACATGTTCATCCTGTCTAAACCAGCAACAGCAAGAATCATGGCATTATATGTGTTGTTTTCATCTAGTTTCTTAAATCTTGTGTTCAGGTTGCCTCTCTAGGAAACATATTTAAGGAAACTGCTGCTATGAAGGGTATGGAGCACTCAATACAGGGAGGCTCCACCTCCCAGCAATCTTGCATGAAGAGGCTCTTTCAATATATAAACATATCTTGATGTCTTAAAAAATGTCACGGATTCTCTTTTATAATAAATAACCATAGATTTCTCCACATTACCGACACCAATACTTTTCCAAGATTTTAATTCTTGTGCATTGCATGAGGTGGCTCCAAACTTGAAGTGCCCCCCCTGCTCCCCATTTAAATCCGGTCCTGACCATCACTGATCACTTAGCTGGTGTAACAAACATTGACCAACCACTTAGCTAGGGCAACCAGCAATGATTACCTAGCTAGGGTGGCAAACATCAACCACCTAGCTAGTTAGGGTGACTACCTACCTAGAATGACTAGCATTGACACACTAGCAAGAATTCCTTAAAGTTAGAGTGCCCAGCCAGGCTGCATTGGTTTGCCAACAACCACTGCTGATTCTGAAGAAAGTACAATTGTTGTGCAAGAACTGACACTACTTTGCATGCCCCTACTGCTGCCACCCTTAAGAGTATTCAATCACATATGGACATAGAAGATAGCAGAACAAAAGCTATAGGCTTGGACTTGCACCACTTCACCTGGACATCAAGCAAGATAACAGAACAGAAGCTACAGGGTTCAACTGATACTTCTTTAGCTGGGCATATATGGACAGACAAAAGAACAGAACAGAAGGCATGCACTTGGGCTGCAATGCTGCACTTCACAAAACCAATTACATATTGAGTCAACAAAGCAGCCTCTATATGATCACTAGACCTGCAAGAAAAGCAGCCAATTCTCTCACAAATCACTCTCTCCTGTTTTCAGAATGGAAGACCATGTTGGGTATTGAAGCCCAAAATACATTTTGTCTGGAAAGTAGATGGTATAGTAATGACTGGAACATCTCTGACCATAGTTCTTCTGGTTCAGAGCTTATCTGAGTCTAAAAAATATTATCAAGTCAAAGCGTTAGCCTCTATGACTGCAAGAAATAGCAACCTCTATGACTGCAAGAAATAGCAACCAAAATTTAGAGTCAAAGTGCCCTTTACAGTGAAGGATGTATTGTACAATGTAGTCCTAGATAGACTATGGTCACAAGTGAAACAGCTTTGATCACAGATTTTCTTCTACCATCTTAAAAGCAAGGTAGAACACACTAGATAAGGTTAGTCAGGATACAATATACCAAGAAAAAAAAGGTGAGATGTTCACGACTGAAATGCTCTTGATTGAAGGTTCTACTGGATCAAGTATAACACAGAGCTAAAGAACAACAACAACACAATAAAACAAAGACAACAAACAACAAATAAATAGAAACAATAAACAACAAATGATTGTCTAAAGGATACAATACTTTCAAAGATTAAGTGTGGATATTTACGCTTGAGTTGGGCAATTCTTCGTAGTGAACTGGTTCCAATGACACTGTAATAGAATAACAGATGTTAACACGAGATAACAAATTGAGAGAGGAAAAGACAAGAGGACATCTATGCTGCGTCTCAGCCTACAAGAAATAGTAGCCAAAAATTCCTCAAAAATATTACTTTACTATTTTAGAAAAGAGGAAATGTCAAATAATGTAGTTCTGGCTTCACAGTGCCTAGGAAAAAGACAGGATTGTCACAAAAGGAATGCCTTTGATCACAGGACTATCTATTTAATAAGGAATGACCTGGTGCTAAATGACAACAATAGCAATGATTAATTAGAAGTCATTCCATTGGAGATCTTGACTAAGAAGATGATTTCTTAACTGGCACTCCGTTGTTTACAATGACGAGTGGTCCAGTTGACCTGATCAATGGAACAGCCTCCTTGTGACATTAACGTGCAAGTGGCACAGCAATCCAGACATGCGTACCCTTAACGTAGTTCTCAGGGAGATTCAGTGTGACACACAATGCAACAAGGCTGGCCTTTTGAATTACAGGTACAACTCATTTTTGCCAGCTGAGTGGACTAGAGCAATGTGAAATAAAGTGTCTTGCTCAAGGACACAACACGCGGCTGGGAATTGAACTCACAACCTTACAATCGTGAGCTGAATACCCTAACAACTAAGCCACATGCCTTCATGTCTTTTTTTACATTGGAACACAGTCACAGACTTATAAAAGTGGAAGAGTTCTAACTCACCCAGTATCATCATCATCATCATCATCATCATCATCATTTAACGTCTCTTTTTCCATGCAGGCATGGGTTAGACGGTTT
>JAOPUL010003242.1:15690138-15701181 GCA_027564515.1 Octopus rubescens | reverse complement strand
ACGCAGTGGGATTGAACCCAGAACCATGTGGTTGGGAAGCAAGCTTCTTACCACACAGCCACGCCGCGCCTATTTGTATGACATTTGTATGACATTTAGTTACATATTTTTAAAATTCAAATTTTGTGTTAGAAGCAGCTCTATAATGCAAACATTATCAATTTCACATACTTAATGTATGTGTGTTGTTAAATGCCTATAGCTGCAGTATTTTGTCTAAAGGGTGTCCCTTTAAAGACAGATAGTGTTAAAAAACACGAGGGTGATTCCATTTCATCTAGCTTTGAAGTATACTGTGTTTTAGAACACTATACATCTTGAAAAGGACCTCCTTTAAATGAAATACCAAGCATTTAAACAGATATAATTGACTTACCCACTCCCCCGACCTTGCTGGCATTGTGCCAAAATTTGAAATCATTATTATATATCATATATTATACATAAAATGTATATGCATATATATATTTTTTTTTTTTTCCCCACAGCATTAATTGACCTTCTGAAAGACCCATCTCCACAAGTGAGAGGTAAAGCAGCTGAGGCGATGAGCCTTCTTTATAACTATTAATGGGAACTTTTTATCAAATAAACCGACAGAAGAAGAAGGAGAAAAAGAAGAGGAAGATAAAAGCAACAGTAACAGCATCAGAAACAAATTGCTGTTGTTGTCATTAAATTTTGTTTTTATTGTTATTATTATTATTGTTTTTGTTATTGCTATTATTATTATTATTATTATTATTATTATTGTTATATTTTCGATTTTATTTTTTAACCAAATGAAATGAGATTGTATAATAATTTTTCATTGTTATTATTATTAGCAGAATCGTTAGTGTCAGGGAAAAATGCCTTGCATTGAGTTTGAACTCAGAATTTAAAGAACTGTTCCAGTTCTTTAAATTCTGAGTTCAAACTCTGAGGTCAACTTTGCCTTTCATCCTTATGGGGTCAATGAAATAAAGTACCAGTTAAACACTGGGGTCGATATAGTCCTCTAACCTACTTCACTTAAAATTGATGGCTTTGTGCCTAAATTAGAAATTATTATTATTATTATTGGTTTCAAATTTTGGCACAAGGCCAGCAGTTTTAGGGGAGGGGACTAGTCGATTACATCAACCCTAGTATCCAACTGGTACTTATTTTATTGAACCTGAAAAGATAAGAGGCAAAGTTGACCTCAACAGAGTTTGAATTCAGAATGTAAAAGTTCAAATTCTGCTGGGGTCCACTTTGCCTTTCATCCTTTTGGGGGTCGATAAAATAAGTACCAGTTGAATACTAGGGTCGATGTAATCGACTCCCCCCCACCAACCAAAATGTCAGGCCTTATGCCTATAATAAAAAAAAAGTATATTATTATTATGTTTTTTTTTGTTTGTTTTTTTTTTAAAAATAAAATGAGATTATATAATTTTATTGTTATTAATATTGGCAAAATTGTTAAAGCACCAGAAAAGATACCATACAGTATTTGTTCTGGCTCGTAACATTTTGAGTTCAAATCTCAAAGTGGTGAACTTCACCTTTTGTCCTGAGAATGAGAAAATAAAATACCAGTCAACTGCTGGAGTCAATGCAATTGACTAATCCCTCCCCCCAAAATTTCTGGCCTTGTACCAATGTTAGGAGCAATTATTGTCATGTTTTCAACTGCTTTTAACCAGCCTTACTGCACCATCAAGTGTATCATGGCATTCCTGAGGTGTGTGCTGTTTGGTATTTTAGGAATGTAGAATTGTGTTTATATCCTGATAAGTTTTGCTTTGCCATGGCATTTATTTTGTTGTTTCAGGAAATATTTTAATGTTTCCTGTGTTGTAGTATAGTGTATGTGTAATCATCCTCATCCTCCTCCTCATCATCATCATTGTCATTTTAGCAGCCACTTTTCCAGACAGAATCTATTGAGGCAGACTTTCTACAGCCGGATGCCCTTCCTGTTGCCAACCCTTACTTGTTTCCAAGCAAGATTGATATTTTCCCATGGCCAGACACAGTTTTCATGGAAGATGGGAAATAAACAACACTGCTTGTATGACAGTGATGGTTGTTTACATCCCACACATATTGTGAAGACAAGGTTACATACAAACACATACATACACACACACATATATACATATATAATGTTGAACCTTATGAAGGAGATGACAGAGGACCGAGATATGTGGTGGATTGCTGTACTTGAGAAGACCCACCCACACAACAGAATTGAGATCCTAAAACCAAGATGCCACATAAAAAGCATTGGCATGGGTACAGATGCTATGTAAAAAGCACTGGGGTTGGGGCCATGTAAAAACCACCCAGTACACTCTGTGCAATAGTTGGCAATTAGGAAGGGCATCCAGCTGTAGAAACCAAGCCAAAACAGACAATGGAACTTGGTACAGCCCCTGGCCTTACCAGTTCCTGTGAAGCTGTCCAACCTCTGCCATGTTGGAAAATGGACGTTAAATGTTGATGATATTTATATATGTATATCCAATCATAAGGTTTTGGTTGGCCTGGAGCTATAGTAGAAGACACTTGCCTGAAGTGTCATGCAGTGGGACTGGACCCAAGATCTCATGGTTAGGAAGCAAGCTTCTTAACCACACAGCCATGCCTGTGCCTATGATCCTTATGTTTTATATATGTTGTGTAATTGGTTTTTTATTGTTAGATGATAATCATGTGTTGTATGAATTGTGTTATAGTAATAGACAAAGACTGTAATATGTGACATTCACGAGTTGTTTGGTGTTATAGTGTCAGATATCAAAAGCATAAGAATTTGTGTTACATTATTTTATTGACTGGTTACTGTGTAAGGTATGCATTGTTTTATGGTGATTGTGTACTATGAGTGTTATTTTATTAGGTGGTTATTATACAGGTTATGTGTTATATGCAGAACTTCTACTGTTTGTGTTGTGCTATTGAATTGAAAGTGTCTTATATAGGATGTTGACTGTGTCTAACAGGGCTATCTTTTGGATTATGTGTTAGCTTTATGAACTCTAATATAGTTTATATATTTTTGTGCATATATCTTTTACATTACACAGTGCTCCAATTAACATTGCTCCTGTTTTTACTTTCATGACTCGCATCCTATTTATTTCAATTTCAAGGACTTTGTACCTTGTTCTATGACAGTTTCTTCATGTCCTTCAAGGCAATGTTTTTTGTGAGGAGAGATTGAGATGTCTTTCATAGTAGACATGTTTGTTCCAGTCTTTGATTATTAAATCTGGACTGTATGCCTTGATCTTTTCAGTCTGGACAGGCATGTCCTAAGATGATTGTAACCAGGTCAGTGCCATGTAAGTGTTTGGAACATGTTTATTCTACTTCTTATTCATTTACATGCCAAAGTGCCAGCATATTGCCCAGTGGACATAGCTGCCAACTCAAATCATTCATGTGAATATACTTGGACTTGACATGGACTGAGCAGTTGGAGAAGATGTGGTCAACTGTCTCATTGTGCTGATTGCATCGTCAGTGCATGATGTAAACATCTTTTACTATTTTTGTGGTTGTTTATGGCTAGGCATTGGTTCTGTGCAGCTAAAATCAGGTTTTCTATTACTTTTAGTCCAGAGTTTTTGTACCATTGTTGGCTTTTACTCTGGTTTACTTTCTCTCTGTTGAGTTGTGCAGGGCATTAGCCATAGAGTGGTTTTTCTCTCTATTTTGTCTACAGTATATTTCAGGATTCCATTTTGATTGTGTCTTTTTTTAAATCTCTTTCTGTTGGTTTGTGGTTAGGTTTTTTTCTTTCTTTTTGTCTCTGTGTTTCTTTATTACACCAATGAGTTTCCCTTCGTTTGCTTCTAAGTATTTTCTAGCTGTGTTGTTGTTACTTTGTAGCAGTTTTCTATCTGTATTTGCCCCCAAATCTTGTTTGCAGGATATGTATATTCTATTCATATCAGCTTTGGGGTGGGGACTTTGGAATGCTGATAGTAGTCTCTTGGTGCGGTGAGGTCTGTCTGTACACTTCACCTGACTTAACCTTCTAAGTGTATTTATACCTATTATCTTATTTTTAGCATTTAGTTCAGTTTTTCTAATTAGTCTGACTTTTGTTTTTTAATATTCTTTTTCATTTCTTTGTGTTGTATTTTATCAATTCCATCTTCTACTAAGTATTTGTATGGGTGATTCTGATCTAATTCTCTAATTTTGGTGTTGGTATTTAATTTTATGTCCTTTGTTTTAGTTTAATTGCCTTTTCTTATACCAGCTTTGACACTTTTGTTTAATCCCATACTCAGTTTTATGTCTTGGCTGAAATCGTGAACAATTTTTGGTAGTTTTCTAACTGGGTATTATTATTTGTAAATATTTTAAAATTAATCCACATGGAAGAGATAGTCTGTAGTTTATTGATAGCCCCTATAACCTTGTTTTTTTTTTTTCTTTCAATAAATATGTTAATGGAGTCAAAGCTAAGCAAAAGAGTTGAAGAGATAATTAAGTCTTCCTGGAACATTCCTCTTCTTATGAATAAAGGGGTAGTTTTAAATATCTTCTCTCTACCATGTAGTGATATTTATTCTTTTCTATTTTGACATGGCATAGTTGATGTATTGTGTATTTATGTAGTATGTCTTCAGAACCCAAGAATGTAGTATACTTTCAAATCAATCCACGCTATGATAAGGTTTGTTTTCCTCTTTTTGCAATATTCTATATCTCAGTTCTCTTTACAACCATACATCTCTTTCCAGCATCCTTTCTGTTCCTCTGCTAATATTTGTTATTGTTCTCCAGGTGAGTAACCAGCCTATTCTATAGGATGGATATAAGATATAAGAGTGTGTGAGTTGTTGGAAAGCATGTTGAAGACCTGTAGTTTGGGTGATTTTGCGATATTTTTGCTTTGAGCAATCATCAGTGTTGTTTTCCCCACCAGCTGCCAATCAGGTATTGATTCTTGTTCGCTTATCAAGTCATTAAATGTTTCTACAATTTACCAATTGGTTCTGCCAGAAATTGAGGACCTTATCAATCCCAGGAGGGATTTTCCAGTTGCTTGCAGTCCTTAATGTGTTGGTGAGTTCCTTACCAACTATAAAGGACCAAGTTTTCAGTGCTATTATGTTTTTGTTCTTCTTGTCTAATCTGTTGTCATTCCACATCCCCACCCCACCTGTATGCTTAAATTTCCATTGATGTTGGCAGTAAACATTGAGGTTTACAGGGACATTAACAAAAAAAAAAGAAATATTAGTATTTCTTTTTTTTTTTTTTGTTAATGTCCCTGTAAAATATTTTGGTATTTGATTCAAGTACCTCGACCTTCTCTTTATCATTCATTATTATTATTAAGGCAGCAACCCGGCAGAATTGTTAGTGCATCGGACAAACAGCTTAGTGGCATTTCTACCAACTCTTTATGTTCTGAGTTCAAATTCCATCAAGGTTGACTTTTTCTTTCAGGCTTGATAAAATAAGTACCAGTGAGTGCTGGGTTTGATGTAACCAACTTCTCCATCACCTCAACATTTTTAGCCTTGAGCCAAAATTAGAAATAATAAGAATTATTATTATTATGAAAGTGGCAAATTGGCAGAATCGTTAGCACACCGGGCAAAATGCTTAGCAGCATTTCATCCGTCTTTACGTTCTGAGTTCAAATTCCACCAAGGTCGACATATCCTTTCATCCTTTTAGGGTCGATAGAAAAAAGTACCAGTTGAATACTGGGGTGGATGTAATTGATTTACTCTCTCCCCACAAACTTGCTAGCCTTGTGCCAAAATTTGAAACTATTATTATTATTGCAGTGAAGTAGCAAAAATGGTAGAATGCCAGACTAAGTATCTTGCAATATTTAGTTATGTTGTTGGTTTATTTATTCATTTATTTTCTTTGTCTTGAGTTCAAGTCTCACCAAGAATGACTTTACCTTGGTAGGATCAACAAAATAAGCCCCAGTTAAGTTCTTGGGTAGATTTAATACACTACTCTTTCCTTCCAAAATTTGTGATCTTATGCCAATGTTAGAAATTATCATTAATTCATTATTATTATTATTATTACTATTATTATACAGTTATCCATATTATGTTTTATGTCTAATTCAGAGAAATATTATTTTGTACAAAACCAAAAGGTAAATTTAGTATTTCAAATCAACAAAAAAAAAATATATATATATATACATAATTTTAATTTAGAATTAATAAATTAATAAAACAATATATATTTTAAACTTTTTATTTTCTTTATAGCATACATATAGATATGTATGTTGAAGAAGTGAACGTTGCTGAGCTTGATATGTGGTTTTTAATGAAAAATGATTGAGTTTCAGAAGTCAAATGATTGGTAGCGCCAACATAGTGAAGCCGTGCAAAAATCAGACAACCTATTACTGCTGTGAATTCTTGTTTAGTCCCAGGTCAACCCTGATCGAGCAGACCTGTGATCAAAAGCATTCCAGCTGTAACCATATTTGTTTCCAGACATATAGATTAAGGCATATCTGTATGGTTAAGAAGTTTACTTCAAAACCATGTGGTTCCAGGCTTCCTTTAACTTTTGGCAAATCATTATTATTCTATTTATTCCTAAAAATTGAAAATCTTTTGTGCTCATACACCACAAAAATTACCATTTAACCCTTTTTGTTGAAATACATTGCTTTTATTTCAATTAATTTTGAAAATAATGAAGAATTTAGTAAAGTGATTTTGTCATTGTAAAGCCCATGTTTGGAGCATAAATTAACATGGAATTTTGAGGGATGTTTTAATTTAGATACCATTAAACATGATGTTTATATCAAAGAAGTAGGGGCGGTCTCAGGCATGTTGGTATCAAAAGGGTTAAACACAAACCTCCAATAATTTATACTACAAATAATGATTACTAGTATATTATGCATATATATATATATATATATATACATACATATACATCGTGCCGGTGACATGTTAAATTCACCCAGTACACTCTCTGGAGTGGTTGGTGTTAGGAAGGGCATCTGATGATATATATATATATACTACTACTACTATTTATATAATTCATATATTTATTTATATAGATAATACACATATTTATAAATATAGGCACAGACTTGGCTGTGTGGTAAGAAGTTTTCTTCCCAACCACATGGTTCCTGGTTCAATCCCACTGCATGGCACCTTGGACATGTGTCTTCTACTTTAGTCTTAGGTCTACCAAAGGCTTGTGAGTGGATATGGTAAACAGAAACTGAAAGAAGACTGTTGTATATATATATATATATATAAGCCAAAAATAGACTGGAGTCTGGTGCAGCTCCCCAGCTTGCCAGTTTCCAGTCAAAACCGTCTAACCCATGCCTGCATGGAAAAACGGACGTTAAAGGATGATGATGATGATATATACTTTGCTGCTTATGATGACCCATAAAAGGTGATGACAGTTTTGATCCAGGACATTCATCCTCCTCTGCCTCTGGCGGACATGACTGACAAGACAAATATGAGATAGGCAAATCCTGTGGCACTGAACAACAGGCACAGGGGTTTGATGACATCTCATCTCTTCATGCAGTCACCTGCATTTGGTTTCAAAATGCTCTATTCCAGCATCACACACAGACTTCCATGCCTTCCGATTAACAGCCAAAGCCTCCAACTGATTGAGGACACCACATAAACAGAGATTGCTTGAGATGACCATAAAAACGAAGTTCTGGACGTCCATGAGGCCTAGCTCCAGTCTCAATCTTACTGGAGAAGACCATCTTTGGGACCCGGTTACCTGGCATTTGAATCACATGGCAAACATGTGGAGAAGACAACAAAAGATGCAGGCCTCAACACTGTAGATCCAAGCCTTCAGGAGGACTTCGGTATGAAGCAACTTGTCCTGCCACTTGGGACCAAGGATACTTTGCAGCGATCTGATATGGAATGCTTCCAGTTGTCTGATCTGATGCCAATAAAGGGTCTAGCGCTCAGATCCATACAGGAGAGTGAATACACAGACAGCTCGATAAACGAAGATTTTTGTACTTACTCTAAGGTTCTTGTTCCAAAAGATTCATTCACTGAGTCTCCCAAAAGAGGCAGAGGCCAAGCTGTTCCAACGGAATCTCTCCTTGTCGAAGAGTTCAGTGTTAGAGATTATGCTTCCAAGATAGCAGAATGAGTCCGCTTGTGGTAGAGGAGCCTCATCAATAAGGGCAAGGTGAGTAGCGGAAAGCTTATTGGAGAACTTCAGTTTTTCAATGATTCACTTGAAGACCGAGCCAAGAATTGAGTTTGTCTTGTGCTCCAAGAGAGGCAGGTGTATGAGATGGTGCAGCTGAATCGTCAGCATACTGAATGGTTAAGATGGTTTTTCATGGGCTTTCAGGTAGTACCTGATATGAATTTCTTCATCTTCGGTGAACTGTCTCCTGGAAAGAAGGATTACAGCCACCAGGTAAATGTTAAACAGCACAGGGGCAAGAATGCATCCTTGTTTTACCCCCACCTAGATACCAAAGGGTTCTGAGGCTTCACCACTGAGTATCACTCTCGCTTGCATACATCATGAAACTTCTGGACAATTGAGAAAATGCTGGTAGACAGCCAAACTTCTGAAGCAGGTGTCACAAAATAGAATGGTTGACTGTGTCAAACACCTTTGTTAGATTGATGAAGGCATGACATATGTCTCTCACGACATATGTCTCAGTTTACGACACACATATACATATGTGTATATGTATATATATGAGGTGGTATCAAACAGTTCCCGGACTAGTTATGTTTTATAAAAAATAACTTATTTACCTAAGTTTTAACATCATCTCCTTCAAATAGTTCCCTATGCGCAGCAATACATCGGTCTCAGCATTCCTGCTACTTTTGGAATCCAACCTGGAAGTCGTTTTCTGTGAGTGAGTCGAGGACCTTCTGCGATTCGCTCTGAATCTTAACAACAGTGTTAAAATGGTGACCTTTGAGCTGTGTTTTCATCTTGGGGAAGAGATGGAAGTCCTCAGGTGTTAAATCTGGTGAATAGGGCAGGTGCAGAAGCAATACCATGTTGTTTTTGGCAAAAAACTCATGAGTGAGGAGAGCACGGTGGAGAATCCAATTCCCCGTGCTCCACAGATCTGGTTGTTTTCGCCAAATGTCCTCTCTCAAACGTCTCAAAATGTCTCGATTGACAGTCAGGCCTTAGGGGACGAATCCACAATGCACAATACCATGGACGTCAAAAAAACGATGAGCATGCTCTTGATTGAGTGGTCATGAAGATGAAGTCCGCTTCCATTGTGATGACTGCTGCTTCATCTCAGGGTTGTACCCATAGACCTAACTCTCGGCACTGGTGATGATCCTCGACATGAAGGATGGGTCATCAGCAGCACGCTGGCAGAGATCTTGACAGACTTCGACGCGATGTTCTTTCTGCTCAGACTACAAAATCGCAGACAACAACATACATGCAATCACAAAAACACAAATTTCACAACTTGCGAAGTAAACACCAAAATTAGAGAATTAGACCAGAATCACTCATACAAATACTTAGCAGAAGATGGAATTGATAAAATACAACACAAAGATATGAAAAAGAATATTAAAAAACTTGCAATGTCACTCAACACACTACCTCATGAAGGTCATTGCTAGCTCTCACTGCGCACACAACTGTGTGATACCTTCTGTTGGTGTGCTACAGAACTAGTCCGGGAACTTTTTGATAACACCTCGTATATATATATATATATATGTATGTATATATATCTATATGTATGTTTGTTTATGTACCCATAACTTAGTGGTTTGGCAAAACAGACTGATAGAATAATTACCAGGATTTTTAAAAAAAGTACTGGAGTCAATTCACTCAGCTAAAACCCTTCAAGGAAGCGCCCCAACATGGTCACAATTGAATGTATACCTTCTGCTATTACCTTGGACTGACCAATTCTTTTGAATCTCTTGGAAACCCATCATGTATGTGTGTGTCTTCTCGTTTTGATGTTGTTTGTGCACTGTGTAAAAACAATGTCATCACTTATACAACAGTGTCATTGTTTACAATCTGCCACAAAACATGCCAAGCCATTAAGTAGTTCATTGTTTGAATGACTAGGAGAAATAGTATCTTATTTGGAAACAGTTGAGGGTTAGCAAAAGAAAGAACATCCAGCCATAGAAAAGCTACCTCAATAAGTTTCATCTGAACTTTGACAGTGTGAAATTGGAAGTTAATATGATGATGATGATGATGATGATGATGATGATGATGAGTGAAGCTCAGGCTACATTACTTTGTGTTCTCTATTAAAAGAGGGCAGAATGTCGTGTGAAGGAAATTTGGTTGTTATTACTATCAGGTTGGGTAACCACAGAGGCACCCTCCCAAACTTAATGAAGAATAATTCAAGCCAATGAAGGTACTTTTGTGGTCACTCACACAGCTAGAAATAACAGCCTAATATCTTTTAAATATCTTGTGACTTTCCAGGAAGAACCAATGCTATGCTGGTGCTTCACATTAACCAAACTGGCTGAATATACAATCTCTGGAGTCATAGGTCTGTTTATACAGGGCTGCCCAAGAAAGTGGGTACTACACAACAATGCCAACCTCACCTGCTTCATAGGGATCCAAAATAATGCATGCTTTGTTGGTTATCTTACTCCTGGAAGTGACATATCAAGTAATTGCTGCAGCTTTTCACTGACTGAAATCATGATGATATCAGCTGATAATTTCCCCTGCTGATTTCCAGTCCTAACATGCACTACTAACTTCCACTGCTAATCTCTGCTGCTATCCAATCCTAGTGCTAATCTCTACTGATAATCCCCACCTCTATCCTCCTGAAATACAAAAATACAAATTAAACATGACATCAAAGCTGATATAACATATTCATTGCTACAGTTTTCATGTATCACAACTGGTTATGGATCAGTAAATGATTGAGTATACATTGTGATATCACCCTAGATGAAAGCACAAGGCGCAGGCGTGGCTGTGTGGTAAGAAGCTTGCTTCCCAACCCCATGGTTCCAGGTTCAATCCCACTGTGTGGCA
>JAOPUL010003242.1:15547430-15560364 GCA_027564515.1 Octopus rubescens | reverse complement strand
TATATATACGACGGGCTTCTTTCAGTTTCCATCTACCAAATCCACTCACAAGGCTTTGGTCGGCCCGAGGCTATAGTTGAAGACACCTGCCCAAGGTGCCACGCAGTGGGACTGAACCCAGAACCATGGAGTTAGGAAGCAAGCTTCTTACCACACAGCCACGTCTGCACCTCCAGAGCTCCATCCAGAATATTCCTCTTGGATTGTTGTTTGGATACACAAAACAGCAAGTGTTATATTTCAATGTGGAAATTTTATTTGGAGAAGATTTCACTAGTATAATTTATCAAGAAAACATATACATTGGTGGTCACACCACTGCTGACTTATAGCAGAAAGGGAAAGCAGTTTTACAAGGACACACCTGACATGGTGTGGTTATTAATGCAAAGAAGAATGTCTTTCATGTAGAAGAATTAACAACCATAGGCAAAGAGATATTTTGGCAACTGTCTGGACAATTCAAAGAGGTCAATACTTTTTACCTGAACAAAAAGTTTTCTTGAGAACGTAAGTTCTTAGAAATCATATTCAATCCCAGAAGAGAACTATCTAAAGTAGCATCTGTTAGAATATTATGATGAGCAATCCAGTTTGCTGCTTTGACTGGGTTTTTATATGTGAAAGACAATACTATTCTCCATGTGGATGCTCTATCTATAATGAAGTTCAATGAACCAATAAAGTTAGGTGCAAATACAATTGAGGTATCATTTATTTAATGGATGGAAACAAATGTCCTGAAAATAGAATAATGATAATTGTTAATCAAATCAAAACGAATAGATGGAATAATTGCTCAGTAAGTGAGAGACCCCATATAGTAATTAGACAAAAACTCATTATCATTATCATTTAATGTCTGTTTTCCAAGCTGACATAGGTTGGATGGTTTGACAGGAGCTGGCAAGGCTGGGAGTCACACCAGATTCCATTGTCTGTTTTGGCTTGGTTTATCCGGCTGGGTGCCCTTCCTAATGCCAACCACTTTACAGAGTGTACTGGGTGCATTTTATGTGACACTTATCACCAGTGCTTTTTATGTGGCACCAGCACGGTGCTTTTTACGTAGTACCAGTATCAGTGCCTTTTATGTGGCATCATCACCAGTGTTTTTTACATGGCACCAACACTAACAAGGTCACCAAGTATCTTGCAAGACAAAAACACCTTATCTGAGAGCAGGGAGTAGTATTGAGGGGGTGTGGCTTTCTACCAGTTGAGAGATTTAAGGAATAGAAGGGACAGGTATAGGTGTATTGCTGTAGAGTAGATACATAAATACCCTGGTTGGAAAACAAAGAAGAATAAGTTAGAGAGTATGATAAAGAGAGTGATTGTGAGAGAGATGATAGAGAGCCAGAAGGATGAATGTAAGCATTACTAAGGTGGTTTTAGGATATCAATTCTGCAGTGGTGGACAGGTCTTCTTGAGTACAGCAAGGTGCCAGATATCTTGGTCTTTTGTCATCTCCTTTGTCAGGCAGTGTTTCGAGATCAGCTTTCAATACTTTGTTCCATGTCTTCCTGGATCTCCCTCTTCCACAAGTTCCATCAATTTAAGAGATTGGCACTTCTTTATGAAACTGTCCACATCCATACACACTACATGACCAAACCAGTGCAGTCTTCACTCTTGCACACTGCATCTAATTCTTCTTATGCCTAACTTCTCTCTCAATACACTAGCACTCTGTCACATATGGACACAGACATTGTCTATCCAGCTGAGCATACCAGCTTCATTCCTCTCTAATCTTCGCATGTCCTCTGTATGCAGGATCCATGTCTCACTACCATATAGCATTGCTGTTCCTATACATACATCATACAATCTTCCTCTCACTTGGGGAGAGAGACCTTTGGTTGCTAACAGAGGTTAAAGCTCTCTGAACTTTCTCCATCCTATTCTTATTCTAGCAATTACACTTTCAGTACATCCTCCTACTAATTAGGTCACTTAGGTATCAGAAATTATCTACTACTTCCAGAGAGCCTCCTGGGTGTTTGAGGAAATCAATTTCCTGTGTATCTGTAGACGTTATGGCTCCTGTACATCTTCCATTTACAAACACTACTTTCTTTGTTAACCTTTCTACTATTCCACTGCACCTCTTGTGTGTGCATAGCTTGCACTGGGTACACTGAATGGAATTCCTGCCTATAGCTTTCCTACATATTGAGCAGGGCCATTTACCTGAAGTGGGTAGGGTCCTGTCTGATTTCTTGCTTACCTTGGTCTTTGTTAAGTTAACTTTAAGGCCCTTTGATTCCAGGTTTTGCTTCCATTCCTGGTATTTCTTTTCTAGTTCTGTTACAGATTCTACTATGAGAGCAAGATTATCAGCATATAGTAGTTCCTATGGACTTCCAGTCAAATTCCTCTGTTATGGACTGGAGGATGATGAATAGGAGGGAGCTAAGGACCAAGCCTTGGTGAACACCTACCTGTACACTAAATTCATCACTGTACCCATGGCTAACTCTTACCTTACTGACAGCACCCCTGTATATGGCCTGTACTGCTTTCACAAACTATTCATCTACCCCTAGCTTCCTCAGAGATCACCATATCACAGATCAAGGTACTCTGTCAAACGCTTTCTCCAGGTCAACAAATGCTTATTCTGTTCCTAATTAATTGGGCTATAACTCTCTAACTTCATCCCTGGCCCAGCAATTTGATGCCTCTATAATTACTTCTATCTGAGGCATCTCCCTTACCCTTGTAGCAGCTGACTATGATGCTGCTACATCAGTCACTGGGGATTATGCTTTCCTGAATAACCTGATTAACTATACAGGTGACTAGACCATTTGCAATAGGGACATTATAGTTGTTTCTGCAGCATTGGAACAAATTTTCCTAAAAGCTGGAAATGATAATGTCCATTGTGATGCTATAGCTATTAGAATTAATGACTAGAAGCATGGTAGCTTGGCTATTGTATCATATTGAAAATTATGTTTGAAATAGCCCTAAATGTCAGTTTAAACCCATACCAAAAGTTACTGAGCATACAAGCCACCATGCCATCTAGTATTAAATGGTCAGACTGAAATAATTATTCAGAAAGGAAGTTAGATGTTTTTCTGAGCAATTTGGATCCTTTGGGGCCTATTTATCAACATTTCTACTCAGTTACCAGTCAATTATCCATGATGGAAGGAAGCAAAGCTCCTTAGATTTAATCAGATACAAGCACTTTTAACAATGTCTTTTGGTAAGCTGCATGGAAACCTCACTAGTGATGGTGGCCTGAAAAAAATCACCCAGTACATGTAAAGTAATTGATGTTAGGAAGGGCATCCAGCTGTAGAATCCATATCAAACAGACACTGGAGCATGATGCCATCCTTGGGCTCATCAGATCCTGTCAAACTGTCCAACCCATGCCAGCATAGAAAATGGACGTTAAATGATGATGATGTGTGTGTGTGTGTGTGTGTGTGTGTGTGTGTGAGAGAGAGAGAGAGAGAGAGAGAGAGAGAGAGAGAGGAAATTTGCATGAGAATGTGTTAATACATTGCTTATCACCACTTAAACAAAATGTTACTAATGATAGCATTCTTTGTTCATGTTATGACTGTTTGTTCTGTGCTTTTGAAAATCTGTGGAATATAAAAATCCTAGATCTAAAAAACAGGTGAGGTTGGTGACAAAATCCTGCTTCCAATCAATTCACATTCAAGCCAGGCTAACATGGAAAAAAAAAACAGACATTAAAATGAACAAACAATAAAATCCATGTGTATTTATAATGTTGCTGTGATATTAGGTCTATAAGGACATTTTTTGGCAGCATCAGATGAGAACTGAACCCACAGTTTCATTATTGTTTAACAACTCATCTAGAAGTGGAAGTTTACTTCTTAAAATGTGAACAAAAAACTCATTTACATTGTGATACAAGGTTGACAGCTCAACACCAATTACTACTGTACCAAATCAACCTATTTTCATTGTAAGACTAAATACATATAGATGTGACAACTCCATATATTTATTTATTCATAAATGTACTGCTATTCTAGAAATTAACTTCTACTAAATACAGCATTATTGTGTCAATGACAAAGTCATATAAGTGCCAAGAAATATTTTACCAGTTTATGTGAACATTTTTTTTTTCACAACAGGAAAGTTCACAACAGAGTGACAATGGCTAGAAGTAGGTATTGCAGCCGGATGCACGATATCAGTCATCTTATATGTGCTGGTTATGGAGATGTTGCTAAGAACAACAAAATGTGAGAAATCTGGCACAAAGACATCATTAAGGACTTTTATGGACGACATTACAGTACTAGCAGAAAATAGAGAAGCGGTAGATGGAACGTTAGAACGGTTGGAAGAACTAATAGGATGGGCAAGAAAGAAATTCAAAGCTAAGAAATCTCAAAGTGTGGCTTTTGTGAAAGGAGTCCAAAAAGAAGTAAAATTCAGAATAGGAGGTGAAGACATACCAACAGTGAGAGAACCACCAGTAAAGAGTCTCGGCAGATGGTACAGTGATCTGTTAAATGATAGAAAGCAAAGTAAAGAAATGCATGATGTAGTGGAACAGGGACTAAAGGCAATTGACAAGACAACATTACCTGGGAAATTCAAATGCTGGATACTGCAATTTGGACTGTACCCAAAGATAATGTGGCCATTGAAAATGTACGATATAGCTTCGAATAGGGTAGAAAGGGTGGAACAAACATGCAGAGTGCTTATTAGAAAATGGCTTGGCCTTCCAAAACCACTGAATACAACTGCACTATATGGAAAACCCGCGCTACAACTACCGATAATATCAATCAACGAAGAGTATAAGGCAGGTAAGGAAAGGACTGTAATTATGCTAAGGTATTCAAAAGATCAGAACATCCGAGAAAACCCCCTAAAGGTGCGAACAAAAAGGAAATGGAAAGCGGAAGAAGTAGTAAACAGCGTGATCGGAAAGCTAAGGAATGCCGATATAGTCGGAGCGACACAAGAAGCAAGAGCTGGTCTAGGGTTGCACAATTTCAAGCCGTTTTGCATGAGCATTGTAAAAGAGATGAAAGAGGCAGTGGTAAACTAAGTGAGAAAGGAGGAACAAGAAAGGCGATATTTACATTTGGTGCAATGTAGTCGACAGGGACAGTGTCTGAGATGGGGGGGATATGGGTCAGTCGCAGAATCTCATGGAAGGAACTTTGGTCTTGGGAACAAGCAAGAACATCCTTCCTGATGAACTCTACCTTTGACGTTTTGCCTTCACCAGCCAATTTAGTCCGGTGAAACATACAAACGACTCATGAATGTAGATGCGGAGTGAAAGTGACGGTGAGACATGTTCTGTCAAACTGCAGGCTAGCACTAGACAGATATACATGGCGCCACAATCAAGTCCTCGGTGTCATAAGCGCAGCACTCAAGGAGAAGATCGAGGAGTATAATAGGGGAGAGTACCCAAAAATGGGAAAACGCGGAAGGGTACACTTCCAGAATTGGAAAGTGTAGATTTGGAAAGACTGATAATATTTCCACTCATATAAGCAACAAAAGACCAGACTTAACTCTATGGAACACAGAACGAAGAGTTGGAATGTTATTAGAGCTGACAGTGCCATGGGAAGAGAACATCGCTAACGCAGAGCAACGGAAGGAGTAGAGGTACTATAGATTAATCGAAGAGTACAGGGAACAAGGGTGGAATGTCGAGTACTACCAGCTGGCAGTCGGAGCTAGACGCTTAATTGAAAGGAACATGACGACGCTATTAATAAAAAAGGTTTGCAATTACAAGCCTAGAGCTTAGAAAAGTAATAGGGAGGATACAGGAGGCAGTCGACAAAGCCAGCTTCTATATATGGTTGAAACGAGAAGACCCAACATGGCTCGAAAGTCATAACACGCTGATGGGAAATAGCGGCGCGAGGTGAGGCTGGCCGGCACCTAAGCAGCATTGCTGCTTGGCAGGTGGGCCAAGAAACGATCTCATTCATTACGTGCCTCCTCCCCGATAGTTCAAAGGCTTGTAACACCAGACAACAAGTCAACTCTGGGTGCTGGTACTGAAGTTAACATGACGCTGTTGAAAGGCAGGTTTAGGGAAGGCGCAAAATAAGTCCATTGGTCAGTTAAAGCTTAGACAATGTCACATGACAGTTAGCTAGTGCTGGCTGTTGGAGCCTACCGACGAGTATATAGAGAATTTGGCAGGACGGTCATTTGCCTGCTGACAGCCGTGGACGCTGCATCGAAGAAACTGAAGATGAAAAGGCCAGTCGAAAAGGAGAAAGAAGAAATGCACTCAACACCAGAGTTGAAGACACCTCCGAAAGGAGGGGGGGGCGCCATGTTGGAAACGGTAGGGGAGGGGGCCGAAACCGGACGTGGTTCCTCCTGGTGATGTCTTTAGCAGCTGGATCCTATAAAGGAGCTGTTGAGGTAGCGAACCATGAAACGTGGTTAGAATTCCTTACAATAAACATTTTCAAAGGCAAATAAGTAAAACACGAACTCACACACATCCATTCATCTATCTATCCATCCATCCATACACACACATACATACATACATACATACAGAGGCATACTTATTGTTGATTGTTATTTGTATGAAACTTACCAAATGTCGATTTAGAACCATCAAGGAAGATTGGAAGACTTTCTGAAAATATAAGAATTATATGTATGATAACAGTGATCCAGTACAGTCACAGCTTGTGACTAGGAGCAAGTAAAAACATATATATATATATATATACACACACACACACACACACACACACATACATACATGTATGTGATGATACCACAGAGAATCACCCGTACCGGTGCCACATAAAAAAGCACCTGTGCCGGTGCCATGTAGTAAGCACCCATGCCAGTGCCACATATAAAGCACCCATGCTGGTGCCACATAAAAAGTATGTCAGTGTCATGTATGGAGCACCTGCACTGATGTCACCTAATAGCACTGGTGCTGGTGCCACGTAAAAAGCACCCTGTACACTTTGTAAAGTGGTTGACGTTAGAAAGGGCATCCAGCCATAGAAACCATGCCAAAACAGACAATTGGAGTCTGGTGCAGCTCTCCAGCTGGCTGGCTCCTGTCAAACCATCCAACCTATGCCAGCATGGAAAAACGGACATTAAATGATGATAATGATGATGATACATGCATGCACATGCACACACATAAAGATCACCATCATCATCATCATCCTTTAATGTCCGTTTTCCATGCAAGCATGGGTTGGATGATTTGACCAGGAGCTAGCATCGCGGGGGGGGGGGTACACCATGTTCCAGTCTGATTTGGCTTGGTTTCTACGGTTGGATGCCCTTCCTAACGCCAACTACATTACAGCGTGTGCTTGGTGCTTTTACCATGCCAAATACATATTTAGAATGTTAATGCAGATGTGTCAAGAAATATGTAAATAGATTGCTTTAAAATTATAAATAGCTTATAAAACATTAATTAAACATTCCTTGGACAGAAAAACAAGATAGAAATCTGCCTGCAGGACATATCAATATCAATATCAACATGCTATTAATTACACTAAAATCAACCTTCAGACTTTTAGCCATCCAAATTAGAAGCTTTAATCTTACCAGTAAGAGACTTTCTTTTATCTTTTACATATTTTAACTATTAGACTATGGCCATGCTGGGGCACTGCCTTGAAGGGTTAAGTCAAGTAAATCACTCACAATACTTTTTTTGTTTGCTTTTTAAAGTCTGGTACTCATTCTAACAGTCTCTTTTGTCGAACCACTAAGTTACAGGGACGTAAAAAAAACCAACACCGATTGTCCAGTGGTGGTGGAGGACAAATACAAACACAACACACACACACACACACACACACACACACACATATATACGACAGTCTTCCACAGTTTCTGTCTACCATATTCACTCACAAGGCATTAGTCAGCCTGGGGCTAAAGTAGAAGTTAGATGTTGCTATGAAGTGGGACTGAACCTGAAACCATGTGGTTGCAAAGCAAGCCTTTTTAACTACACAGCCATCATGCCTGTTTATATTTAGAATATAAATGTAAATGCATCGAGAATTTTTATTAATGATATAACACAAAGCAAATTCAGTTATAAATAATCCTTTCTTGTTTTGGCTCAAGGCCAGCAAAATATGAGGGGTGAAGAAGTCGATTACATTAACCTCAGTGCTCATCTGGTACTTATTTTATCAACCCTGAAAGGATGAAAGGCAAAGTCAATCTCGGCAGAATTTGAACGCAGAACGTAAAGAGTCAGAAGAAATGCTTTGAAAGCATTTTGCCAATATACTCACACATCTGCCAGCTCACTGCCTTAAATTCAGTTATAAATAATAGCTTATAATACACTGGGCTAGAAAACCTTTGATGGAAAAAAATTGATGGAAATCTGCTTGTGGAACTCAAGCGACACATCATCTGTAACCTAGAGAGACATGCTACCCAATTACACAAAAACAACCTAATTTTCAATGCCTGATTATGCAAAAAATTGTCAGAAAAAAAGGCTTCTCTTACCTGAAACAATGGGTGATATCTGTACTGGATTATGACTTTGAGCAGCTTTCCGAGGAGATGATCTTGTGGCCATTCGATTGGCAGGAGATAGAGGTGATTTCACAGGAGATTTCTGAAAGATGAGACAATCAAATAGAACTCAGCAGGGATTGAGCTAGAAACACTAATGAAGAGGGAGATATCAAAATATACAAAAAGGATTTGAATGAAAAGATTATAATGGAGCAAACATGTAATGAATTCAAATAAATGTTTATAAAATCAAATTAAATCAACTCCAGTACTCAACTGGTACTTTATTTTATCTACCCTGGAGGGATGAATGGCAAAGTTGACCTCAGAATACAGAGCCAAAACAAATACTACATAATTTTTCCAACACATTAATGATTCTAATGATGATAGTTATGACAAAGACAGATCACCCAGTCCACACATGAAGAATGTTTGTTTTTTTTCAAATAACTAAATAACAAATAAAAAATTTAAGTTAAAACATATAAATAAAACAAGATAAAGATTTATTTACTTTTTTCAGTTTCTGAGGTGTCTTAAGAACACATTTTGTATCCAAAACGGAAGGATTCTGGAATTGTTTCACGGAGTTCTGTAGGATTTCCATTTTCTTAGTCTCGTCTTGGAAAGGAGGCAACTGATCAACTTCAGGAGCTGAAGCTTCGTTATCTTTGTTCACCAACATCACATCAATGGGACCAGAATTACTCTTCAAATAGATTTGGTAATTCTAAAAAAAGAAAAGAATTAAAACAACAAATTCTTTTTTTAATTTTTGATAACTCTTTGTTGCATGAATGAATACACAGAAGCAAGAAAGTCAAAGTAGCAATGAAGTGAATGGTCAGCTTTGAACAAATACATATATCACATCTGTACCAACTTCTCTTCTCTCTTCTTCACAGCATCTGATTCCTCTTATACCCAGTACTCCATCGTTCATGAACGCTAACATTTATACATCAAGCAGATCACACACACACACCTCATTTTTCACCAACCTTCATACAGCCATTGTTTCATTCATTGCTCATATTTCGCTAGTCTGAAACAATGCATTTCGTAAATACCAATTCTACTATCTGACCTTCACTTGGACAATGAATCCCTTCTTCTACTCTGTTCTTCTTTCAGCTACTAAGCTTTTGGAATACTAATCTCCACTGTTAATTAGGTCACTTAGACAACAGAAGTTATCAAACACTTCTTGGGAGCATTCCAAGTATTGGAAAAAATTATTTTGTGGGTATTTTTTACTGCTAACCGCTCCTATACTGGTACATATGAAACCTACCTTTTCTGTCAGTATGCCTATGACCACACTACTTTGCTTGTGCACCCATAGTTTATATTTTGGGGTACACAGTACCTACTCCTTTTCAACATACTGAACATCACAACCTCCCTGATAGCAGTAGAGTCCTGTCTTTTCCTGTTAATCAAAGTTTTGTTTTTGCTAGATTTTACTTTAAAACCTCTTGATTAAAGTCTTTGCTTCTGTGTTAAGAATTTCTGCTCTAATTCTTCGACTGATTCAGTTATAAGAACTAGGTCACTGGTATACAGGAGTTCCCAAGACAGCCAGTCTTAATCTCATTTGTTATGGCCTAGTAAACTATACAACATAGAAACAGGTTTAGAACCAAGTTAAATTCCTAACTCATTACTAGCTTTAATCTTGCTGACATGGCTTGTAAGCTATTCATCTACACATTGTTTCCTTAGCAACACCCAGACTAGAGTGTAATACCCTATCAAAGGCTATCATCAGATCAAATACTATATGTAAACATACACACACACACACACACACACACATATATATATATAGTGTCAAACTATGGATAGTCTGACAGGACCCAATGAGCCAGAGGGCTACAAGTTCCAATGTACAATAAAAGCAAGAATCTTTACTTACACCTTTTTGATCTGGAATTCTCAATTTTGTCCCTGAAGGTGCTTGTATGGATAACAATGTGCAATCAGGGAACACTTTACAAATATCTTCATAGCTAACATATGCCAACCTAGGAAAGAGTCAAGGAAAACAACCAAGGGAAATAACTCCTGTATGGACATTTCATACAACATATTTTATAAAGGCTATGTAATTTTTTTTTTACCTCTGAGAAGATTTCTCGAATTTAGGGAATATATTACTAGTTAAATATAAATGCAGAGAAGGGCTACTTACTAGCACACCTTGTAGTGTGTAGTAGAAATACATTCATGTATAAGGCTCCCACAACTATCATCATCAACAAGCCAAATCAGAAATGTTTATTCTGATCACAAGGCTTAAAAAAGTCTTACATTGTGTCTTTTCATCACCCACTTCCAAAGTAAACAAGAACATATGTGGCTACTCTACATGCAATAAATAGCAGGCAATTCAGCTTAAATTACATCCAACAATCTTAAAGAAAGAGAAGACACAGTAGATAATCTGGTTTAAGATACACTATCTCAATAAAATTCAGGATGGTCATGGTTGGTCATATTTACTGGATCATAGTTGACTTGGGGCTAAACACAGTCAAAATGGTTGTATTGTGGTATCAGATGACAGAGTTATTTCTATATACTACAATATAACATATCAGTCATCATGATCATTATTTAACGTCCACTTTTCCATGCTTGCATGGGTCACACACAATTTGTTGAAGCAATGTTTCTATGGCCAGATGCCCTTCTTATTGCCAAACCATTATGTGATGTTTAGACAAGAGTACACACACACACACATATATATAAATACACACACACACACACACACATACTTATAAAGGATAAGCTGCTTTCAGTTACCGTCTACCAAGTTCACTCACAAGGCTTTGGTCGAGCCAAGGTTATAGTAGAAGATACTTCACAATGAGACTGAAACCAAGACCACACGGTTGGGAAGTAAGCTTCTTAACTACACAGCCATGTGATATTTCTATAAAACTCTACAATATACCGTATTTGTGATGTAATATCAGATGACAATGATATTTGTACATAAAATTCTTACAATATATTATATCATCATCATCATTTAGCATCCATTTTCCATGCTGGCATGGGTTAGATGGTTTGAATGGAAACTGGCAAGCCAGGGAGCTACACCAGACTCCAGTCTATTTTGGCTCGGTTTCTATGGCTGGATGCCCTTCCTAATGCCAATCACTCCTAAGAGTGTACCAGGTGCCTTTAACGTGTACCTGGCACATACACACATATATCTATATACATATATGACGGGCTTCTTTCAGTTACCGTCTACCAAATTCACTCACAAGGCTTTGGTCAGCCCGATGCTATAGTAGAAGACACTTGCCCAAGGTACCACGCAATGGGACTGAACCTGGAACCATGTGGTAGGGAAACAAGCTTTTTACCACACAGCCACATCTGTGCCTATGTATCTGTGATGTAAAATCAGATAGCAATGATATAATATATTATTTGTATAAAAAGAAATTAAACACAGGATATAGGAGAAAAATAAGAGAAAAGATACAAGAAATCTCCATCAGCTTGTAAAGGATACTGACTATTAGAAACTTCCTCTATGACATTTTTAATACTCTGTTGGACCCAACTTTTGTGTTTGTCCAATTGTTTTTCTCGTTCATCTAGAGATTCAATCTCTTTTTTCAAATTAACAAGGCGATCTGATATTTCTCTTGAATTACATCCTGGTCCAGCACCCCTTCAAAGAAAGAAAGAAGATTGACAAAGTTATTATGAATTATCAACCATGGATACAAAACTAAGTAAACTACAACAAACTTTAGGTTAGCAGTCAGCAGCATGCCATCTTGATGATGATGATGGTGATGACAAGCTCATGAGAAACAAATCATTTAATCATTATATGTGTGTGTGTGTGTGTGAAGGTGTATGGCCTAGTGGTTAGGGTGTTGCACTCATAATTGCAAGATCATAGTGCATCATGTTCTTGAGCAAAACACTTTATCTCATGTTGCTCCAGTCCACTCAGCTGTAAATAGGTAACCATGCAATAGACTGGCATTCTGTTCAAGGGGAATAATGCCACCCCACTGCTTGCCTAGCCAGTTGGGTGGCATCATTCAAAAGCTACAACAATGCGAGGAAGCACATTGTGACCGGCAAAGTATAACAACATCCGACAGTCTGGTGGATACAGTGATATATATATATATTATTTAATCAACACAGTGTATAATTTATTGAGAGTTACTCTGAGTTTCATGCCATGAGAACCAGCTCAGACAGTGTTTGAAAAACACTTCTGGTGGCTTCGTTACATTCGTCAGACTCTGCCCACATGGTACAACAAACTAAGAACAGGAAGTGAGAAAATACAAGAGGTTCATGGGAAAAGTGTTTTCTTATTTCCTATTCTTAGAATGTTGTACCATG
>JAOPUL010003242.1:15471326-15481399 GCA_027564515.1 Octopus rubescens | reverse complement strand
GGCTTGTTTCAGTTTCCGTCTACCAAATCCACTCACAAGGCTTTGGTCGGCCCGAGGCTATAGTAGAAGACACTTGCACAATGTGCCACGCACTGGGACTGAACACAGAACCATGTGGTTGGGAAGCAAGCTTCGTACCACAGCCACATACAACTGAGATTCGAAACCGCGTAGTGGATCTTCGGAACCTTAATTCTTTTCTGCGAAGTCGGAATAAATGTGTTATTTTAGACTAGTTAATGATTTTATTGACGTTCACCTACCGAAGAAAAAAAAAATTAAAAAATAGCTCCAGCAAGGCTGCCGGAATTGGACGCGTAGCAAATTACATTATTTATAGACTTGCTATTTTAAAATTTCAACGAATATCATTAAATTATCAACTAAGTCAATTAGAACCGACTTACAGGATATGTAATTTAAATTACACGCAAAATTTTCGTTTTTGGTCTACTTTCTAACAGAATCCGATACTTTTTTCATGAAGTCGGCAAGACAAGAGTCGTTTCAGAATTAGGTCGGAAATTTGTTCAGAGTTATCTCCCCTGCTAGTCATGAACTCCCCCACCCTTTCCCTCATTTTATCGCACGGTTTCAAATCTATTTTAAATTTTAATAAAAGAGGAAATTATTTATAATTATGGTTTTTTGTTTCATATTCGCCGAATTATGATTTTTTCTTTATCTCACAATTTCAAAACCTGAAATATTAGAGAATTTTCATAAAGAAACCATGACAGATTTGATTTTCAGTAGCATTTAATAAAATATTAAATATTGATTCTTTATATTGACACAAAATCATAAATTGCAATGGATAGGTCGTACAGTCGACCCAGGTGTACGACTGTGACTTATTTTCTCAGCCCCCGCAAGTGTCGTTTAAGACTTTTTTTTCAAGAGAGCATGTGTAAAGAGAACTCGCTTCAAACTAATGTGTGCACGATTTTACCTAAAATTTTTCTTTCTTTTACGGGGTGAGAAGTTGTAATATTCGTAACCTTTTCAGGTGACATATTTAGGGATAATAGGTGGAGTACTGGACTGAATGTCTTGCGGTATTTAGCAATCTCCCACTATGTTAGGTGTTCAAATCCCGCCCGAATCAATTTAGCCTACCAATCAATCTTCGGTGACAAGTAACTAGTCAATTTCTGACTCCGATTAAGTCGATGAAACTCCTTCCCCGAGTGAAGAAGAATACTACTCTCTTTGTATGGATAAAGAAATGTATCCATACAAAATTCTAATTTGCGATCGGGAGCACCTCGGGACTTTATATAAGAGAAAGAGAACCTTTCGATTACTTTTTTTAAATCTGAAGTATTTCAAATCAAAACTATCAGCCCAAGATCCGGTTAATTTACACTGAACTGAGGAAACAAACTTTCAACGAAGGAATACAGGTGATATTTCGGTATTAGTATATGACGTCCGTCATGAGTGAGTGTCTGTGCGAGTGTTAGTTCAGCTCTCTCGATCAGATGGAACACAACGTCGCACTCATGACGTCATAGACTTTTACCGAAAGATTGCCAGAATAGCTAGAATAGACCCAAACGAATAATTATGACTGGTTAGCGAGTGACACATAAATACAGAAAGAGAGAGATCGTGATTGTGTGTGAGAAAGAATTTTTAAAATTAGATTTCTTGTCGAGTCAAGTAGGTTTCTGTGCTCATCGAGTTACTAGATAAATCGGTGAGCACAACAACATTTTTGAAGATAGACTCAATTCAGTTCATCTTACCATTGTATTGGATCTAAAATTGTATTTACAAAATATGGTGATTCAAATTATCTGTCCGTTTATTAGACACACAAAGCAAGTATTACTGTTTATTAGTCTAAAATAAAATGTCTTCCTAGCGTGACCTCCGCACAGAAATATCTTCAGTCTTCCTGTCATACAAATCATATAAATGCAGTATTATTACTCTGAGAAGAGTCTACGTGCTGCAGTTGGTGATTAGGACTGATAGTGGTAAGGATAAACAAAGTAGAAAAAAAAAGAGTAGTGAGAAATAGTAGAGTAAGGGGGGGGGAGTAAAAAGACGTACCCATAGTGCACACACAAACAAGAAACAGAAAGAAAGAGCAAAAGAGAAAGTGCTAAGTGAGAACTACATTAAAACAAAACAAAAAAGACGCTTCGAAAGAGAATCAGACAGAATCAAAAAGGGAATGAATGAAAGTTTCGGATAGAGAGAAAGAAAAAACGAATACCTATGTGGCAAGAGTGGTATAGAAGATAGTGTAAAAGTCGAAGCTTAGAGCAAAATAAGAGTAAGATATTGAAAGTTTGTGAGCGAGAGAGAGATGAGAGCTTTGGAGAGAGATAGAGAAAATAGGGCGAGGAAAAGGGGGAAAAAAAGATTAAAATATAGAATGAATGGAGTTAAAGAGGAAAAGAAACAGAGCAAAAGCTTGTGCTGGTTCGAGTTTTTATTTTTATTTTATGTTCAAAGCAGCCGCAGGAGGAGGGAAGTTAGGGGTGGAAGCATTCGTCTCCAATACAACCACATGCTGACCGAGATGTCAAATGAATTCGGTACCAAGGGATTCCTTATTTGTTTTTCTTTCTATTTCTAGTTACTTTTTTTGTCATAATCTTAAGCTGACAGAGCTGTTGGGATCAAGGAGGCGTACAAAAATAATTAAGCAATGAGGCAATTAGATTTTTATTATAGCTCTAGCAAAGAATCCCACGACGATGAGTGTATACAATAGTTCCAAATAAATAAAGTTATAATTTGTTAACTTGGGCACAGAGGAGAGATTGTAGATGCCGTTTTCACTTACAGAAACTAGCTTTCTTTTCAGTTTAGCAAACAAAAGAATATCAATAATGATTTTTCTTTTTTTCATAGGTACAAAGCCAAAATTATGGAGGGATTTGCTGCAGTTGATCAATTTGACATTAGTATTTGTCTGGTACTTATTTTATCGACCACCGAAAGGGTGAAAGCTAAAGTTGACCTCCGCAGGATTTGAACTCAAAACTTGAAGGGTCGTAACTAAAAACAGCAGACATTTTGTCCGATGCTCTAATAATGATCTAGTAATAATACATACTCCCAAGATTCACGTGACGAAAGATACTTCACGTTAGAGCACCCTCTTTTTTTTTATGCTTTTTCAGCAAGGATTACTCCATTTTACCACTTGGTGATAATGATGTACAGAAGAAGAAAAAAAGTTAACCTACATCTATATGAAAAAAATATTTATCACACATAGTACTAAGTAATGAAGCGGCGGAAGTTAAGAGAAATAACACATGCTGCAAAAGTTAAATAGGATACGTAAAAAGTACCGGTCGAAAAAAGAAATGAGATTGTGAAAAGGGAACACGTGCATGAAATAAAAAAAAAGATTAAATCAAGAGCAAGGAGAGAATAAGGGCTAGGGAGAGCAAAACGACTAAAGACTTAATATATAGGATATAAATATTCGAAGATAGCGAAAACCAAAATACTAAGTTGACTATCGTACCCTACTGTACTACACACACACACACACATTATAGACAGGGCCGATCATAATGTACCGTTTTCACTTTCCCTAGGGAAATTTATTAATGTTTCACATTTGCTGGGGCTTCCTCCGACATTTATCATTCGTTTTCTCTAGTTGCGTTCTGTAATTGTTTATTCATTTCACGTTGTGAAGACGGATATTAGTGTTCCCTGATATGAAAGTACTTTTGATTTACTGGAAATTACATTTATGAGCTTTGTGTTAGTCGAGCATTGACCTAAAATTCTCCTTCCTTTTTTTTTTTTGGTTAAAATTGTTTTTGCTAAAGCATTGTTATTGATATTCATTCATTTATTTTCAAAACTGAAAGAAAAGGTAAAAGTTTGCGAAAATTGGAACGGTACGTTATACTCCAATATCGCCCAAATTTTTGTTAAGCTCCAGACCAATTCTTATCTAGCAAGCATTTGATCATCCAAAACATGACCATCCCGTCCTTTTGGAGAAAGTATCTAAGACTACATTACTTACCTAATGTGTACTTAATTTTGTTTAAGACAGTGCAATGTGAGTTGGAGACTTGGTTGTTTTCTCTAGTAGGTCGAGCGTCCACATAGGGGTTCCCTTATTGGTTATAGAGAGGAGGGGGGGAATTATTTTTATTTGAATTAAATCAACAATTGTTCGATATTAAATGTGTTCTACTCAGCAATATGTAATTTAAATGGGTTCCGACTTATTTTAACTTTTGTAGCTGAAAACCTAAGCTTAACTCATAGGAAGTGCAAGAACAGACAACCAAATCTCCCTCAAATCACACTTCACCGTCTTTGACGCAAGTTAAAAAAGAAAGGATACGAAAGTGTAATGAGAAAAAAATTAAAAAATTAAAAATCAACGATTCGTTTATTTGTCAGCCGTTCGTCTCAAACTGGCCGATTGTTTAGCCCTGACCAGCAAAACTATGGTCGATGGCGTTCCAGCCGTGACATTCCGTCTTTTTTTTTTTTGTCAAAGATGGGACTGCATTAACTAATGTATCCTTCCTTAAGACAAAGTGCAACATGAGGGAAATTTGCTATATTTAGCAGGTTGAGCAACCATGGTATATATACTTCGGGGTTCATGATGTCCAGTAATGCGGTCGAAAGTATCAATAAATAAAACAACTGCCTACGACAGAAGATCCGATAAGAATCAGCGTGGGTTTATAAGGGACATAGGATTTTGCGGCCAGGGATTCTTCCTTGCTTCATTTCGGGAAATGGGAAAGCACTTGTTACCTTTACGTACCCTTTAAGATTTAGATATTATATCGTATTCCTGTTTATCTATGAAGCTTCATTATTTCAAGTGCGATAAAGCCCTGGGTAAGGCATATATATATATATATAAAAATATATATATATATGCCCTACCCATCTAACAGAGTGGCGAAGTGATGAAAATGAGAGAAACTGCATAGCAGAAAAAGTTGTCAAAATTCCATGGCATGCATAATAAAAAAAAAAAAAAAAAAAAAAAGGTAACAAGCTGCTTTTTTTTTATCTATTTTTTTTTTCTTTTTGCATTTTGGTTTTTGTTGCCTATACATTTAACTTACCACTCTGAGGTCAAGTACTCCATCTTCAGTGTCTTGCAACAGAGACACAAACTTCGAGGTAAGAAGACCGAGACTTTTCTCGTGCCTGCTAGGTGGTGTTTGTTCTGCATTAGCCATCATGTGTAACTGCAGGCGAAAGCACCACGATAAATTGGGTTGTCGGCGCACAGTACGCTGGGTAGATCCTCTTTATCTCGTTTTCGTCCCTACCTTTTTTTTTTCTTTCAATAACACGAGTTGTTGCAATTTTTTCCTTCTTCTCTTAACCCTCACTTTTCTTAATTTTCTTCTTATTTCTTTTTCCTTCTACTTATTCCTCCGCCTTTTCTCCTCTTTCTTTTCCCAGTCGTTGTTGTCTTTCATTTTGCCTTCATCCACACTCCCATTATCACCTTCTCTCTCTCTCACTTTTTGTTTTCCTTTCCTGCTCTTATTCTTTCTTTCACTCTTACTCTTTTATTTTATTCCCTCCTCTTACTTATAATTGCTTTTTTTCACTCTTCCTCCTCCTCGTACTTCATCTCCCCTTCGTTCCCACTCCAGTGATTTTTAAGTTTGTCACCTTTTGTTTGCCTTATTTCCTTTCATTTTCTCTCACACTTATTCCTCCCTTTTTACACTACTTTTTTCTCGTCGTTATCGTTCTTTTACCTCTTTTCTACTGTCATAATTCCTCTTTCTTTCTTTCTTTCTCTCTCTCTCTCCCTATCACCCTCTTTATCTCATGCCTTCTTTCCATTTACAACTTTCCCCTACTCCTACTCCCTTTTTTTGTTATTTTTAACTCATCTTTCTCTCTTTCTATTATTACCGCCGGTTCTCACTCCCCCTCTTTCTTTCATTCATACTTACCTTAGAAGAAAGCAAGAGGTGAAGGAGAAGTTGAAATAGTGAGCGTAAATGAGATAGAGAGAAGCGTAGAGGAAAAAGAACACTAAGCAGACAACGAGAAAACCACTCACTCCGCACTTCACCCATTCTTCTGTCTCCTGCTGCTGCTACTGTTTTTCTTTCATTCATACTTTTCTTACCTCTCCTGATGTCTGTGTATATGTATTTCTCAAGAAGTATACAAGTATGTTTGTGAGAATGCCTATATAAATATGCATGCGTATTTAGAGAGTATGTGATATTTCTTTCCTCTTGGGTGTTTTCATTAATAATCCAAGCCTTCTCTTCCTTCTTACGAGGCAACTTCAACCTCGTCACTCCGACATGCCTCATATGTAGCAGCCATATATATCCCTCAAAGGTTCCCTTGCAGGAACCACATGGTTTTAAGTCCAAAATCTTGAAACCGGTCGTTTACTGATAGAGTGATTCTAAAACATGCTGTTGAGCTGGCCTTTCTTTTTTCCTTTTCTTTTTTTTTTATTTGGGAAAGGATCAGCCCGAAACCTTGGTATATTTTTGATCTTGCGACTCACAACATACATCAAACACCATTTATTTCCTATCCGATTCTTACTGATACAGCCAGGCCAGCATTGTCTACGAACTTTTGTGACAATCCTTATTTACTACTCAAATTCGAGCTAACAAGGAAGTCTCTACGCGAGTTTGCTAGAAAAAGCAAGCAAATTTCCTTTTAAGCACACCCCGTTGTCTTATCAAAGGAAGGACACATCCGATAATGTGGAACTTATCAGTGTCGGAATTAGATGAATAAAGGCTCTAGGCTACTCCACTTGTGAGACCCGAGGCTATTCTACTTGTGAGGCCCCTCTTTAAAAGCTGAGACAATGTCAAACATATTACACTCTGTGGCCGGAGGCCGCCTAGATTTTGAGGCACTAGTTCTGAAGCTGACTGCGTGGTCACGACTGGAACCCATTTGATCATCATAGGTCTATTCATGCTGACCAATACGGAGTTACTGATACATCTACCTCCTTCCATGATGATTTGTTTGTTTTGCTAGCATGCAATTACTTTCTCTAATTCTCCTTCGTCTCTGGATAATGATTGTGATGATGTTGAGAAATGTCTAGGGTACTGTTACTGTTTAGCCTTGATCAACACTGATCCAGCACACATACAATCAAAAACATTCCAGACGTGATCATTCCATGGTTATTTTTAACGATAGTGTATCCAAAGTGCTCTTCATATTTTCAAACGGTAGGGAGATTTTTTTTTTACTGCTGTTTCTAGCAGTTTGAGCGACCAACTAGAAGTACTGGTGTGTGTGAGAAACGTAATCGGTTTTTATGTCTATTTGGTTTTACTACACAAAAATATTATCGGGTAAAGAAACCAATTAAAAAAAAATATGCCAGCTAACTTGTCAAAATACCTCAGAAACTAACAAGTGCCAGACTATTAAATAACATTTTTTTTTCTCTAATTGCTAAATGTTGCCGGATTTAGCTTTAATCTACATCAGCAGACAGTCTTTTACTTTCGAAATATTTGGTAAAATGTAAAATGTAAAAAGAAAAAAAAATTAAAAGACCATATATACAATACGCCAAAGGCATTTGTTTGCCTTTACCGTAAACAAAAAGTGAGTATTTCCCCCGAAATCATGTGATTTAAAAAATTGTTTATTTTATATAAATATATTTAAAAGGGTGTCGGGGGATTATTTATGTTACAAATGGGTCGCAATGGTAAGTTGGAAATAATTTTGTTTTTTTTATTTCTTTTTTCACAGACACAGAGCCTCAAATTTTCAATACTGCTCTAGTGGTTCTTACGACTTTGACAACGACTATATAGACACTTACCCAAGAACTATAGTTTTCTTAATGGTAATACGTTTAAGGTTCATAGATTGAAAAAGAAAAATCTGGGATAAAATATATTTGATAATCAATCGAGTGTTTACTGTTCTTTACTGTTAAAAACTTAAGGACTGTCTGAATGTGGAGCCGTGACCTTTAAAACCTGTTTAGGTGTCTTCTGAAAAATGTCATTACTGGTGCCCTACGCCCGCACATTTTTTTTTCTGTTGAACTAATTGTTTCTAATTTAGGTACAAAACCAACAATTTTGAGGGGAAGGAATTAGTCGAGTACATTGATCCCAGTACTTGACTGAGACTTTATTTTGTCGTGTCCAAAGGATGAAAGGCAAAGTTTGACCTCGGAGAGATTTGAACTCTGAACGTAAAGCCGGATCCAGTGCCACACGGCATGTCTTCCAATGATTCTGTTAATCCACCGCCCTATATCATTCTAATAATGATAATTTCTAACATAGGTTCAATACTGCGATGGTGGCAAGCTAATGGATTGAATCGACCTTACTAGTTGATTGATAATTTATCGACCACGGAAGTACATTACGCAAATAATGATTTCTAAAACATGCTTCAGACCTCACAATTTGGGGCGTAGTCTATTAAATCGATCCGCGTAACTTAATGGGTACATAGTTTTATTGAACTTTAAGGAATGAAACGAAAAAATTCGACGTTGGTGGAATTTGAACTCAGAACTTCTGTATTATAATTATATTCCTTTGGATATAATTAACTACCAAAGAGCCATTTTGACTGATACTCGATTCTGCAACTCCACAGCTCTAGGTTCAAGGAAGAGATAGAGTCATAGTATATGTTGTTGATAATTAGCCAGAAGTCAAACCTGATCGAGTAGACCTGTAATCAATAGCATTCCAGCTGTGACTACATCTTTCCTTTTTTAAGATAGCAGGGTGTGATTTAAAAAGATATTTGCCTGTTATTTGTAGCAGGTCAAGCAACCGCAGTCTCTTTTTGACTTGGACTGCCGGAAGTGGTAGACTTTATTGAAGCGATGTTACTGGACGGATAAAATGAAAGTGTTTACCAATAAAGTAACTTCATTCAAGTAATCTGCTTGTGATTGTATTACGTGAAAATATTCATCAAATATATTTTTCAAATGAACAATATTTGTTTCGACCTAGATCAACTTTGCCTTTTAATCTCTCTGGGATTGTTAAAATAATTAACAATATGGTTTCTATATATATCGTGTATGTAATATAGTAATTTGAAAAACCGTTAATGGAAATTATCAAACACTTGACAATACTAGTTGGATTGGTTCTGGTTTTTAAAGCCAACTGGTGAAAGCAATAAAGTTGTTTTGGTCTTGGAGCTCCTAAGCCAAACAAATTTTACTCAATTAACATGACAAATGTGTATGTGTGTATCACTCCTGCCCTCCCTTTTAAAATGTGAGTAGTCATGTACCTTCTCGACAGCAAGAAACCTGTTCTGTTCTGGCTCCTCTCACACTTTTACCCCTTGTCTCCTAGCATAAAGTTGACTCCTCATGGTTTGTAGTCATGCAAACTGCATGGTGGCTTCACTAGTGCTAGTTGCATGAAAAACACAACCAGTACACACTGTGAAGTGGTTTGCTTTAGGAAGGACACCCAGCCTTAGAAACCATGCCAAAGCAGACACTGGAGTACAAAGCAGTCCTTGGGCCCATCAGATCCTGTTAAACTATCCAACCCATGCAAGCATGGGTTAAATGGTGATGATATATAAGAAGAGAATGTAGAGTCTCTGGCTATAAATATCAACAATATGGTTCAGAGAAAATAGCGCCTCAGAAGAGTAGTCAGCATATTAAATACGAACATAGTAGGTCTCATGTTTGTAATACAGGGGATTGAAAAGCTTTGATCTACTGAAATATTGTAATTCCATACAATGTACCCAGTGTAAGCTATGGACACACAAGAGGTGCAGTGGAATTATAGGAAGATTATCAAGGAAAATAGGGTTCATGTGTGGAAGATGCACAGGAGCCATAAAAACTGCAGATACTCATGAAATAGAATCTATCAAATGCCATGGAGGCTCTTTAGAGGTAGTGGATGATTTCTGCTACCTAGGGGACAAGATTAGTAGTGGGGGATGATGTGCAGATAGTGTAGTGGCGAGAATAAGAATAGAATGGAGAAAATTCAGAGAGCTCTTACCTCTGTTGGCAACCAAAGGTCTCTCTCTTCGTGTAAAAGGAAGACTGTATGACGCATATATTTGAA
>JAOPUL010003242.1:15173473-15186528 GCA_027564515.1 Octopus rubescens | reverse complement strand
TATCTATCTATCTATCTATCTATCTATCTATCTATCTATCTATCTATCTATCTATCTATCTATCTATCTATCTGGCTGACCAATGTCTGCCTCTCTGCCTGTCTGTCAGTCTGTTTATCTGTCTGTCTATCTGTCTGCCAGGCTGTCTGCATGACCGTTTGTCTGCCTAGCTGGCTGTCTGTCAGTCAGTCTGATTTCCATTTTCCGTTACTCCAACTATGCCATATCATTCCCATATCATTCCTGAACACCGCTTCCTGTCGTTCAGATACATCTACAACCTGCAAAACATTCTTGTCCACACTTCCTCCCTCCTATATTAAATCTGACCCCCCAGATCATCTACTTGTTCCTGTTTAAACTGCAGCACCTGTCCATTCACATATAGTATTACAACTGTGCACAGTCCCAGTTCCACAATCCATGCCAGGGATTGGCTCGCTTGCACTGCCAAGAATGTAACCTCTTGCATTAATTGCCAACTTTCTGGTCTCTTATATCATACAGAAACCAGTTGAAAGCAAATTGATTAATTCAAGGAATGGTATATCTGCAGGATATGTAATGAAATAAACACAGATCCAAAAATCTCAGATCAGTTGCATGTCACTTCAACAACTCTGGACATTTGCATTATGATCTGTCCATCTTTAAATTTCTCCAGTGATCTGTTACTCTAATCACTCAACTTCTCCAGGAACAAAAACTCAGTTTCCAGTTAGGAACTACTTTTCCCACAGGAATCAGTAATCAATTAACTTTCCTTTGATATTCCCAGAGTTCAAACTTTCCCAGAGTTGTAGCTTATTCAAGCAATTTGAAGAAGCTGCACACTTGCTAAAACTTTGAAGTCACTGTCAACAAAATTTTTTTATAATGTTAGGTGCCAAATTGGTATTAAGTCCTTTATTCAGTTAATGTTCATCATTTTATGCATAAAAAAAACAATCATTAATTGACTGTGTGAGTATATGTATATGTTGTGTATCAGTGTGTCTGTATGTATATGTATACAAGTCTATTATGCCAGGTCACTTGTGAGTGCTAATGGTAGCATGGGATCCAGTACGACTTGTTGTATGGTCGAGTCATTGGCAACTAAACCAGCAGCACCACCACCAGGTTAGCCTGTTGAGAAGGGTTGCTAGAAACCCAGCAGGACTAAAAACAAAACCTGTCAAACGGGCAGATGAACCCAGTGTAGGTTCAATGACTATCCAGCAAAAGCATGGGCAATCAGAAATTTCAGGTTGGTGTGTGGCATACTGGAAGACTACTGTGAGTCACCCCTCAGTTTTTGCTAAAACATGTCTCTAGGACAAGGTTATTCAGATATAAAACCAGATATGTTTGGAATGGCTTTGGACATTTTGGGGGATCTTTTGCTTGTGCTTGAGATCATAGCACACACTCATTCCTGAGCCTGCATATTGGCACTAGAGATTTTGCCTCAGCTTGTTTCTGGATCATGTCAATAGGGTGGAGAGGGTTTAAGAGGTGTTGTCCAAGCTTTATTGAACCTAAAATTTTGTACACAGGCATTGCTTTGTCATTGTTAGTCATACTATGAGTAGACAGCCATTATGAGTATATATATATTATGTATGTATGTGTGTGCACATGTATAAGTATGTGTATATCAGTGTGGAACGAACAAGATCATTTCAGTGCATTGAAAAAAAATACATTGCATTATTTAGTTCCTTCCCAAGGCAGTGAGCTGGCAGAATCGTTAGCACACTGGGAAAAGGCTTATTGGCATTTCTTCTGACTTTACGTTCTGAGTTTAAATGCCACCGGAATCGACTTTGCCTTTCATCATTTCAGGGTCAATAAAATAAGTACCAGTTGAGTACTGGGGTCGATTGAATCAACTATCCCTGTCCCTGAAAATTTCAGGCCTTTGTGCCCAATATAGAAAGGATTATTATTAAGGTGGTCAGCTGGCAGAATCTTTAGCATGCCGGGCAAAATGCTTCATGGCATTTAGTCCATTTTTAGGTTCTGAGTTCAAATTCCGCTGGGGTTGACTTTGCCTTTCATCCTTCCAGGGGCGATAAAATAAGTACCAGTTTAACACTGGGATCAATGTAATTGACTAAACCCCTCCCCCAAAATGTCTGGCATTGTGCCTAAATCTTAAACTATTATTAAATTCTTTCCAAGGTGATGAGCTGGTAGAATTGTTAGCATGCCTGACAAAATGCTTAGTGGTATTTCTTCTGACTTTACGTTCTGAGTTCAAATTTCACCGAGGTTGACTTTGCCTTTCATCCTTGCAGGGTTGATAAACTAAGTACCAGTTGAGTACTGGGGTTGATGTAATTGATTAACCCCTCCCCCAAACTTGCTGGCCTGGTGCTAAAATTGGAAACCATCATTTAGTTCCTTCCTAGATATGTCTTTTCATGCTAATGTCATTTACCTTTCTTTGCTTACTGTACTAAACAATATATTAAATCAATATAATATATTAAAACCATTGAATGATTGGGGATTTGCTGAGCTGGAGAAGCCCTGTCCATCTCAACCAAAAATAAGGTCTTAAAAGCATATTGTTTACATCTATGACCCTACACCCAATCTCTGCCTACCAAGCCATAACTCATCTTCCAAACATTATCCCTCCACCACTCTTCTAACTACAGCACTATTCCTCTGCTGCTGTAATTATATGAGAGCAGAACATAAAAAGCACTCATGATGGTGCCATGTAAAAAGCACTAGTGGCAAGAGTCCAGGACTGGTGGCATGTTAAAGCACCCAGCACACACTGTAAAGTGGTTGGCGTTTGGAAGAGCATCTAGCCAAATAAGACTGGAACCTGGTGCAGCCCCCCGACTTGTCAGCTCCGGTCAAACCGTCCAACCCATGCCAGCATGGAAAACGGACGTTAAAGGATGATGATGATGATATATATATATATAAATAACCTACGGAAGTAATCCTCAATACATTTGTGTGTGTGTATTTATATATATATATATGTGTGTGTGTGTATGTTAGTACATATGTATGTGTGAGAGTGTGTATATACATACACACATATGTATGTGTGAGAGTGTGTATATACATACACACATATGTATATGACATACTTACATAAGCATTCCCTGACTTTGTTTCTTTGTAACTTTCAGAAAACGTTTTAAAAATTACCTTTCAAATGGTATATATTATGATTAAATTGGAATTTGTTGTGAAAACCTTTTTTTTCGAGAGTGGGGAAGGGAAATTCACAAAAATCGACTTTGTTTCCTCATAACTTTCAGAAAAATTGGTATTTTTTTAAATGAAATTTCCTACAAATATCGTTCAGATGGTGTAGATTACAATTATATCAGAATTTGATAGGACCCCCCCCCCCCCCAAAAAAAAACTTGGTGGGCTCACACACATACATACTGATACGCATCACAATTTGTTTCGAAATGTAAGTATGTGTGCGAGCACAACAATTTTTAAAATTTCATATTAAATTCCATTATAATCATAATATACACCATCTCAAATATCTTTTTTTCTGAAAGTTATAAGGAAATAAAGCCAACTCGTGTGAATTTTCCGAAACTCCTCTCTCCACTCTCGGAAAAAAAAATTCTCACCAAGTTTTGATATAATCGAAATCTACACCATCTGAAGCATATTTGTAGAAAATTTCACTAAAGAATATTCGGTGGGGCACACTTATGTAGGTATGCAATATATCCATTCACAGAACTACGGGGAGTATTCTCCTTACACATAGTTCTCTCTGCCTCTCATCCTCGTTCCCACTATCATCCATATGATTATTTCGACTTTATTTGCTGCTCGTCTTTCATCTTCCCTCTTCTCCCTCCCCATCTCTCTCTCTCTCTCTCGCTCTTTTAAGCAAAAGTTATTTCCCTTCTCAAGGGAAGTAGCTCTTGCTATTTATTACCTCCCTTCGTGAGGTAACTAGCTTGGGGTTAACATGCTCACGCACACACACACACATACACACAGCATCATCTGCAATTAGGTTTCAGTTTATGCACACTGAACGTTGCGACGGTGTCTTTTAACATAACCTAGTGTCAACGAAAAACAGTATAAGATAGTTTGGAAACTGCAGAAGTCTGTCGTATGTATTGAGTAATGGAGAGGGAGAAATGGGTAACTGGGACACAAATGAGTCATTTCTGATTTTTATTTTCTCGCTACCACTTTGAAACCATTATATTGCAAGTATTGCATAATCTTTGAGAGTAATAATTAGTCAGCATAGTTGTTGAAGTTGAGTGAGTTTGAAATATAGTCAGGTGACATACTTCAAGAATTTTTCCTGAACTTTTGACCTGATTGTAATTGAGGTTGCTAACAATATATCTGGATAAGTTTTGGTGTTTAATAATCAATATTCTTTGCTCTGTTAGATTCCAAGTCAACCCACACTAATGTTTAATTTGATAATTAGTCATTACTCATTTTACCCCACGTTAGAATCATTATTTTAAAAATTGAAAAGTTTCAAAATATGATTCTAAAGTGGGGCAAAATGAGCAATGACAAATTTCAATAATTTCTTCTCTTTAATTGCATGGCGCGTAAATATATCAGGAAGAAAGCTACTCCTGCAAATCGTGAAGAAGCTATATAGAATATTTTATGCTTAGTTAGATTTAGTCGAGTTTCATTATTTTCCATGATCATCTTTCATTTGACCTAGATATTTAAAATTGTTGTTTCATTTCTGACCTTTCTGATGTCTAAGGATGGATATTGATGTGTATGAGTTTTTTTTCGAATGTAAATCTGGAGAATTGAAGAGGCAAGTTTACCTTGTCTTACTCATTTTGCCCCAGTCAAAGATGCAGTAAATATTATTCATTGTGCTCTATCCCCCTACTATTTCCCCGTTTGTTGCAGTAACCCGAATCTCATCCACCCCACATACACACAGAGAGCAAAATATGCCATTAAGGTTTAATTTCCAGTACATGACACTTTGTGCCGTTGTCACTGAATATAGTCCATCTTCAAGTCCTTCTTAGGTGAAGAATGTATCCCCCAACATAGGTTAGTTGCTAGTGACTTCAGACTTAAGGTTAGAAAGACTCAGGGAGGCAAACGAGTGTGGAAAAGGAAAATATGGAAGCTTAGCAATCCATCAAACAGATAAAGATTTAGAGAAGACCTACTTGAGGCCTCCTGATGCAAAGGAGGAGGGGATTGACGTATATAACATAGAGGAAAACTGGAAGTTATTACAGGATAACCTGCTGAGGGCAACAGACCAGAGCTGTAGCTGGGGCAAAGTTCCAGCCAGATCAAAGGTGACATAAATATGGAACAGTGAAGGAGACAGTCATAAAAACAGACAGGCTTGGAAGGATTGGAAAAAATGGGTGTACCAGGTAGCTAGAAGAGAAGATAGGTAACAGGTATATTTAGCAAGAGAAGAAGCAGAAAAGAAGAGGTTTGCCAATGTTCTACAACATGAAGACCAGAGGCATGAGATGTTCCAGATTGAAAGTCAGTATATCAGAGAGAATCGAAGTGCGTATAGATGGATAATGGCACATTTGCACTTAGTTAATCTGAAAAGAAAGAGGTAGTGCTACTATGAAAGGCTACTATGAAGAATGCATGGGTGAAAGAGATCTTTCCAGATGTGAACCTGACTGAGGGACCAGCTATTTTAAATGACAGTAGTATGATAGATGAATTAAGGATGTAAAGAGAAGGAAAGCCCCTGGTCCATCAGGAGTTACTGCTGAGATGCTTAAACTAATTGGTGGTGTGGGATTGGCCTATACACCTGTATAAGTTCAGGTGGTACAGGAAGGTATCATACCCCACATCTGCTGTAGTAGTATTATAATCAGCTGTTAGATTATATAATTCCAGGAGTATCAAACTGTTCGACCAGGTCTTTAAAGCACAACTTCTTAGAAAGAAGGTTAGAGTAGATGAGATAGAGTTTGGTTTTGTGTTAGGGAGAAGTACCACTAATGCTCTCTTCCTGCACAAGAAGTGTTTAGCCAAAAGTAAACTGCTGTAATTGGCCTTTGTCAACCTGGAGAAAGCCTTTGACATGGTCTCTTTCTTCCTGATCTGGTGGCCATTGAGGAAGCTAGGAGGAGATGAATGGCTAGGGATGCTGTCAATAAGGTGAGAGTTAGCAATGAGTACAGCAGAAAACTTAATATGCTGGTTGGAGTTCACCAGAGCTTGGCTCTCAGTCCTTCCAATTTATTATTGACCATAACAGAGGAATTTAAGACCAGTTGTTTATGGGAACTCTTCTATACTGTTCTTATTGTTGAAATAGTTGTAGAATTAGAAAAGAAACTCTGGGTGTGGAAGCAAAGCCTTGAATCAAAGAGCTTAAAGTTAACTTAGGAAAAACCAAAGTCCTAGTAAGATGGAAAACAGACAGAATGCTTATCCCTTCATGAAAATGGCCCTATTCAATGTGTAGAAAAAGTGTTGGTTGTAATTCCAAATGGTGTATCCAATCCAAACTATGGACACACAAGAGGTGCAGTGGAATCACAGGAAGGTTAACAGAGAAAGTAGACTTTCTGTATGGCAGATACATAGGAACAATGAACACTAAGAACATGGAAAATAGACTTTTTCAAAATGGTACCGAAATCATTGACATACCTGCACTAAATGGTCCTTATTAGTTTCGGACATCTCTTAAACTGTAGCTGCTTTTGATGAAGCTATGGTATTGTGAGGAGGTCGATTAATTTCCCTTTCAACAACGTTCCAAACATAGTAGTCCATGCAATTTAAATCTGGCAAGTTTGGAGGCTACAACTTTAGTGTAACTTGATTGTAAACATTGTCTGACATCCACTCTTGGGTTACATGGGCTTTGTGAGAAAGTGCTGAGTTTTGTTGAAACAAGTGTGGTCTTCCACTGTGTGCGTCATCCATCCAGGGCTTAACAACTCTCTTCAGCATCTCAACATATCTTCTTATGGCTGGGTTCCATCTGCCACTCCTCTCGGGCCACCATCACTGCCTTAAGATCCTAGATCATCATTTAACATCCACTTTCCATGCTGGCATGGGTAGGACTGTTTGACAAGGAACTGGTGAGCTCCAATGTCATCTTTGGCATGATTTATACAGCTCGATGCCCTTCCTAATGCCAATCACTTTACAAGAGCGTACTGTGTGCTTTTTTTTGGTGCCACTGACATTAGTGAGGTTGCCATGTAACTTGCAAGACAGAAAAGAACAGAGGAAAAGGGAAAAAGCTCCCACTACTAAGAGAAAGTATTTAGGAGGGGAAGGTTGAGGTGGATGGCTGTACGCTATGTGTTGAAAGGCTAAAGTATGATAGAGGGACAAGCATGGGTTTCTTGCCGTACAGGAGATATATGGCTAAAAGAGATAAAAGGAAGGTAGTGATGAGGTGCTAGAACAAACTTTCAAGGAACAAGAAGGTGAGCTTAAGAGAGGACAAGGACGGTGGATCATGGGAAGGCATAAGAGTGGATGCTTTCATAAGAGTGTGAGGAGGGAGTAAACAAGTGGAGGCAGAAGTTAATGTAGTAAGTAACGAACAAGGGTTGAGGTGCAGATGAAATACTAGTATGTAGATGGTTAAGGTGGGAGATTAGGAGTGACTCAAGAAGGAGAATAGAGCAGAAACTATGTGCAAAGTGTAGGAGTTGTGGAGAGGGAGATATAGGGACATATTAGGGGGCTGAGATAAATAGGTCATTATGGTAACTATGGGAGGACATTGAGAATGATAGCAGATAAGAAAGATGTTTAGAATGGATTATAGCAGAAGGGTGTAAGAGTAGTGGCTAAAGGTACACAAAGGAGGTGATTGATTGAAATTGTGTGGGCAGGGATGATGAGTAATGGAAGCAATTTGGTTGGGGGTACTATTTGGGAGGGGACAGGATGTAATATCTGCAATACTGCTCTCAGGTGAGTACAGCGGTTGCGTAGTACTATAGATGGGTGGTAGTGGTGCTGGATGTGTCGGGAAGAAAGGAGGCAGGGACAGGCCCTCACACATACAAGCATAGCTGAGTGGTTTTAAGATATCATTTTTGCTGTAATGGGCGAGTCTTCTTGAGCACAGCAAAACATCAATTATCTCAGTCTTTTATCATCTCCTCCGTAAAGCTCAACATTTTGAGATCAGCCTTCAAATCTTTGTCCCATGTCTTCTTGGGTTTCCCTCTTCCATGAGTTCCATCCATTTTAAGTGATCAGCACTTCTTTATGAAACTGTCCTCATCCATATGCATCACCCAACCAAACCAGTGCAGTTTTCTCTCTTGCACACTATACCTGATTCCTCTTATGCCTAACTTTTCTCTCAATACATTTGTACTATATCGTACATACACACTAATATTACATATCAAGCTCAGCATACAAGCTTCATTCCTCTCTAGTCTTTGCATGTCTCTACGTTCAGGGCCCATGTCTCAATACCATGCAGCATCGTTGTATGTACACAAGCATCATACAATCTGCCTTTCACTCAGAGAAAGAGACCTTTTGTTGCCAACTTTCATCCTCCTATTCTTCTAGCAACTACACTTTCAAGACATCTTCCTCCACTACTAATTAGATCACCTAGGTTACAGAAACCATCTATTACCTCTAGGGAGACTCTAAGGCATTTGAGAAAATCAATTTCCCATGTGACCTTGGACTTTATGGCACCTATGCATCTCCCACATACAAAAACTACTTTGTCCGTTAACCTTCCTGTGATTCCACTGCTCCTCTTGTGTGTCCATAGCATGCACTGGGTACACCTTTCCAACATACCAAGCATGGCCATTTACCTGAGGGGGCTAGGGTCTTGTCTGTTTTCTTGCTTCCAAGAACCTTGGTCTTTGCTAAGACAATTGGTTTTTGCTTTAAGACAATTTGATTCCAGGTTTTGCTTCCTCAAATGCAATTTCTTTCCTAATTATGTTACAGATTCCATCATGAGAGCAAGATCATCAGCATATGATAGTTCCCAGGAGTAGCTGGTCTTAAATTCCTGTTATAGTCTGGAGGACAATTATGAATAGGGGTGGGGTTGGAGACTGAGAATGAACCCTGGTGAATGCCTTCCTGCACACTAAATTCGTCACTGTATTCATGGCTAACTCTCACCTTACTGACAGTATCCCTGCACATGGCTTGTACAGCTTTCACAAGCCACTCATCCACCCCTAGCTTCCTCAGAGACCACCATATCATAGAGCAAGGGACTCTATTGAAGGCTTTCACCAGGTCGATAACTGCCAAGTATAATGGTTTACTCTTAACTAAATACTTTTCTTGTTGTTGTTTGACTAAGAAGATATCATCAGTAGTAATTCTACCCAGCACAAAACCAAACTGCATCTAACTCTGTCTCTAATTAATTAGGTTATAACTCTCTCTGTAACTTTCATGACCTGGTCCAGTAATTTGTGACCTGGACTAGTAACCAAAAATACAATATGTGTATGTCTTTTGAAATTATAGAGTAGGGAATGGTATCCAAATTGATAAAGAATGGTTATTTATTAATGTTACTATCACCTTTTAGATGATGGAATTTGTTGTGTTGCTCCAGGTTAAGTCTTGTTCAAACACATCTCTGGACCTTAGTCAGTGTGATGAATGACTAGGTATGATCTACAGTGCTGAAGCTCAAAATATACAATGTCTCCACCTAGATGAGAATGAGCCATAAATCCATAACTCAAGATATACAGTGTCTCTCTGTTTAACTGACGCATGATTTATAGATCCATAATGCAAAATATACAGTGTCTGTCCCCACCTAGCTGAGATATGATCCACAGATCCATAGCTAAGATGTACAGTGTCTCCCCTTAGCTGAAGTATGGTCCACAGATCTATAGCTCAAGATGTATAGTGTTTCCAACTAGTTGAGGCATGATCCATAGAGCCATAGCTCAAGATATACAGTGTCTTCCCCTAACTGAGGTGTAATCCACAGTTCAAGATGTATACTCCATGTGGCAGGCTGCACATGCATAGTTTAATTGTAAACAATCAGACTGTAATAAGTAGAGTAATTTAACTAACCTTGAGACTACACAATGACTGTAGAGTTAGGTTTATTAGTCCTAGGAAGAACATTCAGCTATATAAGCGCAAATAACAATTAAGTTTCTTTTTGATTCTTTGTTTTTGTTGCAGTTTTTACTCTCCCAGTTATGGTATTTGACGAGGGTTCTTGCAGTCATCTGAAATGTTACACTAAATACATTGGACATACATTCACACAGTAAGTTGTTCTCTTTATTGTCATCTCTAAGTTGACTATTTGTTTATTATTTCATCATTATCATCATCCAGTTGGGTGACTTGCCCTGACCAATGCAACTCTTCCATGCCAGATGTCCCAATTGAGAGATGTGGCATGAATGTTTGGCTTGGGTTTTAGTCACATTGGTCTTTTGCTAGCTGAAATATCTCATCTGCACATGCCATAACTACAGATGAGAGCAGTAGTTAGCTAATTGAACTAGTTAATTCTGGCTGTTGACTGTTTATTTTCTGTTTCATCAACTCAGCATTCGCCATTGACTCAATAAGTTCATCTGCTGAAATAATTCAGATCCACCTTGCTGCATCCCATAATTTCAACATACTCTGGCTGGGGTGGTTACATGCTATTTAACCCATTCCGGGACCCTAACAGGTGCTACTACTCCAGGTCAGAATAAACTTGGGAACAATAGTGGCTAAGGGTATTTTCACACTCCTCAAAACCTTGGATCTCTTGAACCACAGCTCCACTACCAGATGCAGTTTAAAATCATACCCAGTGTAAAGTCATACTCAGTATTAACGGTTTTTAACTAACCACATATATTTGTCCTTGATATTTCCTTTCTTTCTTCACCTCTTTACTCATCGACATTAGTTTTTATAAATACTTAACAAAACCTTGAGGTATGCTAGAGTTCATACAAGAATGTGAAGTCAGAGTTCATACAGAATGTGAAGTCAGCCTATCATCACATACTGTAATGGAGCATTCTGACAAGAAATATTCAGTCCAAGAAATGAGAGACAGATGGAGTCAATAAATGGGTGGTAATTTTGTCAAGCATTTCTTGCCATACACAGCTGAAGGTTTTACTTATGTCAAGGGCTACACCATTTCTTTTACAGAAGTTGTCAAACCTATGAAACCATTGATGTGTTACATTGGAATCATGCCCCCACTTGATCTGGCTTTATAGAACTGTAATGGTGCTTACTGAATAGAGAAAAATACCCAAAGTGATAAAGATGATGGTTGTTTATGACTTTTCACTTCATAATAGAAATATTAGAAGTTAGAATGATGGGTTGGTAGTCAACAGATGGGTCACTGCCTGCAAGAGCAGGGCTTCTCAAAGTAGGTGTCGACCCTTCCCATATATTAGTAATGCACATAATCCACCCCAGAACATCTTAATAGACCACATTAGATTAGGCTTAGCAATGTTTCTAATGATCAGACTAAGCCAGAACCCCTTGAGACATGTCATATGCCCAAACCCACCAAATTGCAGTTCACTTCTTAATCCAAATTGCAGTTCACTTCCTCCCCCAATAGGAGGAGGAAGCGAATCAGATATAGGGATATAATCTAGTTTCATCCTTCCTACACTCTTAATATTCAGAGCTTAAACTATTTTAATTAAACTATTGTTTTGCTTTATTAGAAAAATACTTTCCTATTTATAGCAGGTATAGAACAATTTTTAAACTCTCACTCCATCAAGCTATCATACCTGTAATATTGCCAAATATTGCTGATATTATACATAGTCTGAATGATAAAAAAATTGCCATTCCTGTGGGTAAAACTAGTAATACCTGTACAAAACCTTCCATCCCTCAACAAGTGCTTACCGACCCTTTAGACTCTTGGCAGTCCAGGGGAATGACCAATAACCAGTATGACTACATAGTCTAACTCACAATGAACTCCACAAAACAGGCCCACGTAGTTTACAGAACCAATAAACAATAATACATGTGATACAGATAGTGTTGTTGACGACACTAACAATAACAATACCTACCCTGGCTGTGGGTGAATGCAACATAATCTATCCCTGTCTTGAAGCAGTCATCATGAACTCTGTAGAATCCTTAAATCACTGGCTCTTTTGTCCCCTGCCTGGTCACTTAAGTCATTTTTTTGATTAAAATTTTTTTTCACTATTTGCTTATATTTTTATGTTATATTATTTTTACTTTATCTGTTACTTTCTTTTTCTTTATCTCTTGTTAATTTTTCTTGCTATTTTGCATACATTAATGATGGTGATTCCCTTAATTTCTATTAATATGAGTGTGTTCAGATGTGAAGAAAAGTTTTTATAATAATAGATGTTTACCCTTTACCGACTAAATTAATGTAATTTTGTTTAGCTCTGGGCTTCCATACATTGTATATATAAAGAGTGAATTCAATATGTATATTTAGAGTTAGTTTTCTTTATTAGCATTAATTTGTGAATATACTACAATACTGTATAATGCTGAGCACACATATTAATGCAAATATGTATGTATAACATCTTGTATACTGAAATTAATACTACATGATGAAGGTTGCAAAACAGCCGTAATCCTATGGAAGTCATGTGGTTAAATAAATCTATATTTACCTCTCTTACCTCCTGACTTTATATTTATATATACTCCTTAACCATTTTATTGCTTGAATTTCCTTGATTTCAGTTGCATGGACACTTCACACTACACTGCTTTGTAATTGATTACTATGTGGATTGATAGCTGAGTCCATATGAGAAGCTTACTGTGATAGCCACATGATTCTCTGAATTCATATCGTATACTACTCATTTACATATATATGTATATATCTTTTAGTTGTTTCAGCCATCAAACTGCGACCATGCTGGGGCACCGCCTTGAAATTATTAGTTGAATGAATTGACTCCAGTACATATTTTTTCAAGCTTGGTACTTATTATATCGATCTCTTTTTCTGAACCGCTAAGTTATGGGGACGTAAACTAACCAACACCAGTTGTCAAGCGGTGGTGGAGGACAAACACAGACACAAG
>JAOPUL010003242.1:14852530-14863003 GCA_027564515.1 Octopus rubescens | reverse complement strand
GATTTATGCGATTAGCATATGGCAATTGGCAAAACGTTTGCCAAAAATTATCTATCAAAGATAGAAGCAGTATGTATGCTAATCGCATAAATCAGTGGCTAATAATAATAATAATAATAATAATAATAATAATAATAATGAATAAGACAAGATGGATCATAAGAGACTTTAATATTATTCACAATGGTCGTTTCGACCCATCATGCATCGATTCCTCCCTGTTGTGTTGGTGTGAATTTAGTTGCATTGCATCAGTCGGTGCATATGGGTCTCTTCAGGTGAACTATACAAAGTACGCCATGGGTTAAATATCGCTGCGTTTCACTGTTGTCATTTTGCCGGACTGCTATGGTGGCAGCCTGATTACTATTTAAAATGTTTTGCTCTGGGTGGTATGTGTGTGTGGAGGGCTACACAGATACGTATGCACACGCACGCACACGTGGCGTATGGAGAGTTACATTCTGATGTTTAGGGTTCAAGCTGATATTCACACATGGACATCTAGTTACTTATACACAGACAATTATATATTGGATTGCGCCGCGCTTTGGTTGTCTAGTATGTGGTGTGTGTCGAGTCCAGCACGCTTTCATAGGGTTTGACCCTTTATCTTCGTCATGGTCATTAAGCACACACTCAGCATTGTGGCTTTATACAGGTTTACATATATACTCAAACACACTTTGATCCACATACACACGTACGGACACACACACCCATGTGCGCACTCCCACACGCGCACGTTCGCCTCCGTGCGTACTGCTGGCGACACTTTCATTCATTCGCACTCTTATAAATATAAATGTGTACGTATATATATATATATATACGTACACGCACACACATGTGCATATCCACCCACACATACACGTACCCACATATACACACACACACATATACATAAACACACATCGATCCACATACACACGTACGGACACACACACACACACCTATGTGCGCACTCCCGCACGCGCAATTTTTATGGATTGCGGAAAGTTCACAAATCCAGAGAAATCCAGAACAACATTAAAGGCAAAAATACATCATATGTCAAAGTACCAAAACCGACAAATTTAAAATTACGCCCAATTGTTGTTGGTCAAGCCTCAAGCACACAACGTCTAAGCAACCTATTAGACATCATACTAAAACTCTTTGGTAAAAAAAGTGCCAAGCTTCATCAGATTTGATATGGAATTCTTGAACCCTATCCTCCGGAAAGTGCACCAAGAAACAATCTTAGTCAGCTTTGACGTAACAAGCTTATATACATATATCTCACACGGCTTAGGAATTGAAGCTGTTGACTTCTGGATTACAAAACATCCAGATTACATTTCAGAGAGATTCCCAAAAGAGTTTATTTTGGAAGGACTCAGATTAGTATTGGAGAACAACCACTTCATCTTTGATAACGAACTGTATTTATAAATAAAAGGAACAGCCATGGGCACCAAAGTAGCTCCAACTGGAAACGTTATCTGGACAACTGCTTCATCTTCTGGAATAGAAGCCAAGAAGACCTGCAGAGATTCCATTCCATCATAAACAGGCTTCATGAAGCAATACAATTTACCATGGAATGTAATAAAAAAGAACTACCATTCTGGATATCCTTATCATTAAAGAATGGGAAAATATCAAAGCAGACCTATGTTACAAACCAACAGGCACACATCAATACTTGAATTTCCAATCAGCACACCCCTCACATGCCAAAAGGAACATTCCCTTTAACATGGCAAGATGCATTTGCACCATAGTAATACCCGACACTACAGGAAAAAAGATTATATGAACTAAAAGGGTTCAAGAATATCTGGTGAACCTCATCAATACGGCCATATCCAAGACCTAGAACATCTCAGTGAAAACATTGAGAAAAACAAACTGACAAAATAAAAAGGAAAAACAGTTATCCCTTTTCTCGTCACTCACAATCCAAGGAACTTCAACGTTGTGAAAGCTGATAAACAATATCTCCTGATTCTCCAGTAGTCCCCCAAAATGAATGCACTCATAAAATAATATATAGTACACGCCATGCACCCAACCTAAAAAAAAAACTGCTTACCAAGGCGAAATTTACATCTGACAATGAAACAATGCAAGTTAAGAAATGCGGGTACCCTCAATGCGGAACTTGTGAATTCATTGACGAATGTGGGCAATTCCTCAACACTTGTTTCATAATGTTCACCCTCTCACCTATTCCCTATCTTTAACCATCCTTCTCCTCTCCCCACTCACTTCTACTTACCTTGTATCTCGATGGTCCACCCCGACACTTTGTTACCACCATTTTTATCACTTTCCAGTTCCTATCTGACCACTTCTCCCCCTCTCTTCTACAATGTGAGTAGCCTTGTAGCTCTCCTACAGCAAGATACCTGCTCTGGCTCCTTCTTTCTCACTTTAACCCCTATTCTCTATAGCATAAAGCCCCCTCTCTCTCTATTGTAGCTCCACTCAGTCAAAGAGGATCTTAGTCTTTCAGGCTGCATAGTGACCTCACTTGTGCTGGTGCCAATACCCCCCCACCCCACCCTTAAAAAACACCCCACCTAATACATGCTGTAAAGTGTTTGGCATTATGAAGGGTCTCCAGCTATAGAAACCATACCAAACCAGACATTGGAGCTTGATACAGTCCTTGGACACATTGGATCCTGTCAAACTGTCCAACCTATGCCAGCATAGAATATGGGTATTAAGTGATGTTGATGATGACATATATATAAGATATAAGACAGTTGTTTGGCAGAGTCGTTCAAGCATTGGGTAGATTGCTTTGGGGTAATTGTTCCAACTCCCTACACTCTGAGGTCAATTTGGCCTTTCAGCATTTCAGAGTTGATAAAGTACCAGTGCTATACTGGGATTCATTTTTCTCACTCTTCCTCTCATTTATATTTTGGAAGTAAAATCCTGTGGTCAGATCTGGAGCAAGGTTGTGCTCTGTCAGGTATAAAACTACTCAACATACACTACTTTATATAATAGGCAGCTGTTGGTCTCTTGAGACCATGGCTCTGTGCCTGGAGAATTTGTGTCAGCTGCTGGTGCCTCTGTAGGCCCACACGGGAGTGGCAGTTATGCATACAGCTACTGCACCTGTACAGGCTCACAACCGGTGTCACTGGCGTTTCCTTTCTTCGAGTGCATTTTTCCTTGGCATCAAGTTCCAGTTTCTCCTCCCCTCGCCCGACTCCCTCAAACAGTATTTGTCTCCTGCATGGCCGTTCATTTGCAGCTTCCTCCCATCCCAGGATATCCAGATCTATCGACTTCATATCTCTCTTGCAGACGTCCTTGAAGCGAAGATGAGGTCGTCCTCGTGCTCTTGTACTGGTGACCAATTCCCCATACAAGAGGTCTTTTGGGATCCTCCCATCTCGCATGCGATGTATATGACCGAACCAGCACAGATGGTACTGCTGAAGCAGAGTGAATATACTAGATATCTTGGGATGGTTGAGGACTTTGGTGTTGGTGACTCGGTCGGTCCACTTGATATCCAAGATGTGTCTTAGATTACGTAGGTGAAAGTTGTTGAGACGCCGCTCCTGTCTGGAGTAGAGGCTCTATGTCTCACTGCTGTAGAGTAGAGTACCAAGGACGCACGCCTTATAGACAGCAATCTTGGTATTTACAGTTAGTTTTTTTTATTTTCCCAGACTCTCTTTGTGAGCCTGGCAAATGTAGAGGATGTTCGTCCAATTCGCCTGCTGACCTCAGGGTCCAGGGAGATGGTAGAAACAAGGTAGGTGAATTCATGAACTACCTCTAGCTTGTAATTGTTGATGGTAATGATGGGGGATTGTCTGACACCTTGGCGCAGCACGTTGGTCTTCTTCAGACTGATAATCAGGCTGAATTCCTGACAGACCTTCGAGAACTTGTGCACGAGGTACTGCATTTGCTCCTCGGAGTGCACTGTCAGTGCTGCATCGTCCGCAAACAGCATTTCTCTGATGAGTACCCAACGGACTCTGGATTTTGCTTTCAGCCTTGAGAGGCTAAACAGTTTACCGTCTGATCTTGTGTTGAGGTAGACCCCATCATTTGATGCTCCAAATGCATGTTTCAGCATGACTGCAAAGAAGATGCCAAACATGGTGGGGACAAGCACAGAGCCCTGCTTAACTCTGTTGCATATGTTGAATGCCCCCTTAGAAGAGCCATCAAATTGGACAACACCTTTCATATCTGCATGAAATGATTGGACAATCCTGAGGAGTCTTGGAGGACACTCAATCTTGGCGAGGATCTTGAACAGGCTGTCCCTACTAACCAGGTCAAAAGCCTTTGTGAGGTCGATAAAGGAGATGAAGAGCGGTTGCCTTTGCTCTCGGCACTTCACTTATAGCTGTCGAAGAGAGAAGATCATGTCGATGGTGGAGCGCACTGATCTGAAACCACACTGTGCTTCGGGGGTATACCCTCTCAGCGATTTTCTGTAGTCTGTTTAGAACTATGTGGGCAAAGACTTTCCCAACGATGCTTAGGAGTGAGATGCCTCAGTAGCTATTGCAGTCGCCTCTGTCCCCTTTGTTCTTGTACAGGGTGACAATGTTGCAGTCTCTCATGCCTTGTGGGACTGTTCCCTCCTTCCAGCACTGACACAGTAGCTTCAGCAAGTGGCCAAGCAGAACTCCCCTGGCACACCTGGTGATCTCTGGTGTGATGCTGTCCAAGCCTGGTGCCTTTCCAGTGGGCAAGCCATCAATGGCTCTGCTCAGTTTTTCAGCAGTCGGTAGTGTGTCCAGCTCCTCCATGACGGGTAGGAGTTCCACGGCATCCAGTGCACTGTCCGAGACTTTATTTTCCCTGGCATAGAGTTCAGAATAATGTTCCACCCATCTCTCCAGCTGCTCTCTTCACCTCCATGGGCGTATTGAGCTCTTTTGCACTCACCTCAAACCAGTCTTGTGTCATCCTCCGTCTCCTCCCAAATGCCTTCAGTGCAGTGCTATGGATGATGTCCCTGAGAGAGTCCCATCTCTGCTGAATGTTGCTTTCCGGTGGGTCTGAAGGGAGAGCGTCTTCCAGTGACTTGAGGAATGCACCTGTCTTAGCTGGCTGCTGAGTTGCAGTGACACAGACCACTCCCTGGTTTGCTGCAACCTCGGACTCTAACCAAATGATGCACTGGCGCCAAACCTCCAGGCAAGCAACACATCAATGCTATATATATATATATATGTATATATATATAAATGAATAAGACAGAAAATGGATTATAAGAGTCTTTATTATTATTCACGACGATCGTTTCGACCCACCTTGCATCAATTCCTCACTGGTGGGATGCTTTGCAAATGGTTGCTGCACAACCCTTGATGCAGATGTATCCCTTCAGGTGAACATATAAAAAAAAATGTCTCATTGAGTAAACATTGGTTTGTTTCGTTTCACTACGGCCTGTTGTTGTTGTTGACCATAGCTCTCGGCAATCATGGTGTGAATGTACATGCAGTTCTCATTTTGTTGTTCTTGATGGGGGGGGGATCCTGCGATGAAAATAGATGCCCAGAGGATGACGCCAGGTAGCCATAGACAGTGAACGTGCTTAACCGGCAAGCTACTAGGTACTTACCTAAACCCAAATCAACCACTTATATATATATATAAATCAGTGGTTAGTTTTACACTGAAATAACATATATTGCAATGAGTTTGAACGACTGTCATAACCGGTGTCGAGTATCCATCACTGATGATGATCTAATAAAATCGAAATTACGTAATATGGTGGTCTCTGAACAGAGTTGTGACAGGAGTTCCCTCCTCTTTGCAATACACAGGTGTGTAGGATGCAGCAACTAACCAGCTGGAAAGGGTACTTTCCTGGGGGTCAAAATAACAGTATTTTCGTGTTGTCAGATTAAGCACGACTTGGAGAATAATATTCTGTATTCATACTGCTTTTATCTGTAATAGATAATTTTTGGCAAACTATTTGCCAATTTATATATATATATACATATATATATGAAACGTAGATTATGAGGGATAAAAAGCTTTTTATCTAGGCGGTTTCCTTGACACAACTTAATGTTCGATTTTGGCTACCCTCAAATGTACTTAAGAGTTACCTAGGCTAATATCCTTATACAATTATTATTACTAATATGATTTTTAAAATCGTCGTATTAGCATTTGGTAGTCACAGTATGCTAGGCAAATCCAATTTTTCTGTTCAAGACTGCATCATCGCCTTTGTGTGAATTATAGTTTAATGTAATTGCTGGCATTACAGTTATTAATTATTAATAATATAATTACAAGGTGGTAATGATAACAATAATGAAAAGAATAGAGATTTAAACATATTCATTTATTTTATAGTCACTTTAAACCTATCCATTAGATCGATATATGTATCGATTTGAAAATTATGCATGTTGTTGCATGTTATGCATTGTATTGCATGTGCAACAGAACTAGTTCATTTTTCAATCTCATCAGGATTGTTTTGATTCCATTCTGATTTCAAACTGCTATGGTCAATTTGTGTGGTGGTAGTGGGATGAATTGTGTGGTGGAAGAAGGAAGGAGGAAGGTGAAGGGGAATGTTTGTATGGTCATTTTCAAAGCTGCTAATGGGATGGGTTGTGTGGTGGAAGAAGAAAGAAGAAGAAAAGAAAAAGAAAGAAAGAGGAAGAGTAATTCTAGGGTTTTCTATTTTTAGATTTTATTTTTTGGTGTGCCCTGGTTTTGACCTATAGTTGACACTCCAGTTTAGATTTTTTGTCATTTTGAGTTCCTAAGTGTTTTATTATTATTACCCTTATAGTAGTAAATAATTTAAAGAGTTTTTTCAGAATATTAGATTAGAATTCATCTCAGATTTGTTATTTCCTATTTTTTATGTACGTAATTTAATGCTTGACATTATGCTATTTTTTTTATCCTTATTTAAGTCTAATCTTAGTTTGAGTGTTAGATGTTATTTATAATGATTAAACGTACATTTAATTATATGTGGACATCTTAGTGCAAATTCAAATCTTATGTTAAGGAATTTGTGTTTAGATGTGAATATTTGATATATTTCTTCAAAGCAGATTTCGCATTTATTATCACCTATCTTATAGTGTTTTGCATTTCCAATGATTTCCCAACTTATTTTATATGTTTTGTTATTCTGTTTTAACGACCAAATTAATTTACTTAAACTAGTGCTATAAATGTTATCCCTGTACCTAAATGAATTAGAATGGTTAGCTATTCTACGTTTTATGAAGTTAGAAGTTGAGTCTATGTATATGTACTTATTTTCTTCTGATTTTATCGTGCATATACTACGTCTTTAATTTTACATTTGCGGTTTAAAGGCCATCCTCTACTTTTTGCGCAATCACATGTATCATACTTTCTACTATTAGTTTATTGTCTACGTTCGTTTTATTTGTTGTTATATTTAGTTTTACTTTCATTTTACCTATCTTATTTTTTTATTCTTTAGTTATATTATTCATTTTGCTGCATTTTTAGCGTTCACGTTTTCTCTTTTAGGTCATTTATTTTGGTCATTTATTTCAGTTGTATTATCTATATTGGCGTGGCCGCTTATGTTATTTTCCTGATTCTCTATGCAATTTTCATTGTTTTTATTTTTATTAGTTTTTTCCCATTTTTATTACTTTTTGTTTCTTTATTTGTATTTCGATGGTATTTTTATAGTTTATTTGCGTTATGTGTGGCTATTATTTGCGCTAGATTTCTACTGTTTGAGAATGTAATTCTTATGTTGTGTTTATTTAATATTCCGGAATATCGGCTATTTTTAGGGAAATGTTTATCTAATGCTGCAGAATGTTTGTTTTAATTTGTTTTGCGAATGAAATTATATACCATCCGGTATTGTTAGGGAGATTCGTTATATAGGGGTATCTGCTATGGTTATTTATAGTTTTTATTTTGTTTTGTTTTTCAACGTTATTTATTTTATTTCGTTGGATTTTACTGTTATCATTCATATGTCTGTTATTGCTATTTCTGTTGTGAATTATTCGTTTATTCTTGTTATTGCATTTCTTTTGGTTATTTCTCTCATTAATGTACCCAGTGTTCGAGTTTTTATTTCTATTTGCGTTTTTCTTTTCTGTTTCTTGTGGTCCTAATGTTTTAGGTTTGTTATAATTCTTGTTTATTGGTATTATTTTACTGTGATTTAAAAATTTTGCTCCATTTTCTCTACGTTTTGTTTCAATCTGCCTATCTATATCTACGCGCTGGTTGTCAGTATTCTTATGATTGTCGAGATGATCGTTTTCCCTATCTCTATATGTTCGATCGCCATTGTTTTTTAGGAATTTTATTTTTTCTTTATATCCTGCCTTTTCTAATGCTAGATTATAGTAGTTTTCGTTGAGTTTAAAAATTTCCTTGTTTTTTTTATAAGTTTGAAATGCGGGTAGATATATTTTCTACTAATGCTTTCGTTATAGATCTAGGGTGGTTGCTGTTTTTGTTTATGTATTTGGTTTATGTGTTTGGTTTATGGTATGGTTTGTATAAGCCTGTGCTTAGATCTAACGTTACAGCTTGGAAATTAACTGAGTTGTGTTCTTCCTCAATTGCTATTGATAGTCCTAGGTTTTTGAAGAATTTAAAAAGTTTTTCCTGTATTTATCTAATTCTCGCTTTGTGAGGTTTTCAAGGTTAATAATGCATCGTCCCTATATAGATCATCTCCTAACTTTGGGAATTCTCTATTTATGCTAATTAATATGTATATTCCTACTAGGTACGTTACTTGTGCTGAGTCGGTTGCACCCATTGTGATGTCGAACATTTCGGGTCTATCCTTTCAAATCCAATAATTTTGTTCGAATTGTATTATTGATTTCCTAGTCGCTAGCATTACATTTATTTCTTCCCTGGTTATTTGTGAATCATCTCTAGCGAATAGAAGTATTTTATTAAGGATGACGGGGTTAATCAATGCGTAGTAGTTTGAGATGTCTATTTGTATGAAGCGTGTTTCGTTTTTATTTTGGGTGTTCTCAAACAATTTATTACTTTGTAGGAACTGGAGCAGAGGTTTAGGTTAATATTATTCTTTATTGTCGGTATATATTTATCTATTATTAGCTTGCTTATTTTACTTCGAGGGACATATTAGTCTTACAGTAGGGTTAGTTCTAAAGTTAGTTTTATGGTCTCTCAAAATTATTTTAGGGGTACTAAGTGCGTATGGTTCAGTTTTATCATCTATTCTATATGTTTTCATAATTTTCTTTCGCTTGTAAATTAATTTGGGTTAGTTTGTTGGGATTATGGTTTTGTTGAGATTATGGTTAGTTTGTTGGGATTATTTCTAAGCAGTGTTTGGTAGTAGGAAGCTTTTAAGTGGTATAAGTTACCCGTTTTGTTCGAGTGTACTAGTATTCCGTTCTTCTGTCTTAGTTGCTTTATAGTAGAGAGTAATTCCTGTAGCTATTTATTTCTTCTGAGATGGAATTTTTTAAATTCTGTTTTGTACTATCCTCCACAGTTCATCTTCGAAGGCCACCAGTTGTTGGTTCATCGGTGGATATTTTCTAGATTTAAATATTTTTTGTAACCGTTGTTGTTCGTCTCCTTGGTTTATACTTACATTCTCTTTTTTGAGGTCAGGGAAGTATACTCTCCATCTTAGTCTATGAATACATTCATTGGTACTATTACTGATGTCCTTTATATATTCCTTTTTCGATGGTAGTGGAATGTTATTTAGGGATGCGTTTATGCTTATTTTCTGCATTCTCAGGAAATCTGCTTTGTTAGCTCGTTTTAGCACGAGAATTATATGAAGCGTGTTTTATGAGGGATAAAAAGCTTTTTATCCAGGCGTCTTCCTTGTTGACACAATTTGGTGTTCGATGTTGGCTAACCTCAACTGTACTTAAGAGTTACCTATGCTAATATCTTTATACGATCATTATTACTGTTATGGTATTAGCATTTGGTATTCGCAGTATGATGGGCAAATCCAATTTTTCCTTTCAGGGCTACATCATCTCCATTGTGTGAATTATAGTTTAATTTAATTGCTAGTATTACAATTATTAATTATTGATAATGTACTAATAACAACAATAATAATAAGGTGGTAATGATAACAATAATGAGGAGAATAGAGATTTAAACATTTTCATTTATTTTGCAGTTCCTTTAATCTATCCATTAGATCGACATATGTTTCGATTTAAAACTTGTGCATTTTTCTGCATGTTATGCATTATATTGCATGTGCAACAGAACTAGTCCATCTTTCATTCTCATCAGGATCGTTTTTATTCCATTTCAATTTCAAACTGCTATGGTGAATTTTCATGTTTAAATCTCTATTCTCTTCCTTATTGTTATCATTACCACCTTGTTATTATTGTTGTTATTAGTACATTATCAATAATGAATAATAATTGTAATGCTAGCAATTAAATTAAACTATATATATATATATATATATTATTATTA